>VUQH01012749.1:1175-27922 GCA_015106775.1 Etroplus canarensis
GGCCCCCTCTTTTCCCCCCCCCCCCCCCCTCCCCCCTCTCTTGGGGGGGGGGGGGGGGGGCTGGATACCAAGGCATTCCCAGGCCAGCTGGGAGACATAGTCTCTCCTGCCTGCTTTGGGTCTGTCCTGGGGTCTCCTCCCAGAGGGACGTGTCCGAAACACCTCAAGTGAGAGGCATCCAGGAGGCATCCTCAACTGGATATGGAGGATGTGGAGGAGCAGTGGCTCTACTCTGAGCCTCTCCCGGATGACTGAGTTCCTCACCCAATCTGTAAGGGTGAGTCCAGCAACGCTGCAGAGAAAGCTTATTCTTTCAGTCATCACCCAAAGTTCATGACCATAGGTCACCTTGGTCATTTTTTAACCTTTTTTTTTTTACAGTCAAAAAGCAAAGTAATATTGACAAAATGAATTTAATAAGGCATAGTATAAAATATTTAGTTTAATCTTACAGGACTGAGAATAGACTGTGTACTTCTGATGCAAATTTATGATCTTAACCTCTAAAAATCCATAATCTTACTGAAGCTTTTTTTAAAAAAAAACAAAGCAAAAGGGGGGGTCAGCACACCATCTCTGCTTGCTCTCAATTAAATGTTCACACATCATATGGAAAATTAAATATATAATTTGTACACATTTTCAGAAATTGTAAGCATTTTTGCAGGAGGCATGGGGTGTCAAACAAGAGTAGAATAATTGCCGTCCAAAAACATGGAGCCACCTGGTGAGACGCTTTTCTTTAATCTTCCTAAATTCAGCATTTAGACAGTCAAACGTGGGCATTTCTGTCTCCGACATTAAATGACTTGTTAAACGGCCCAATTCTTGCTGCACATGGAGCATTAGTTGTGAAGGAACTGCAGTAAACAAATCAGTTACTTCCCACAGAGGCGTAATTGTGGCAGCTTTGACATGTTTCAATTTGTCTCCACCAAAAATGACATTCATCAGATGCCGAGACAGCAGACCCTCTTTGCTCACTCTGCCGAGAACAAATTGCTCTGCCACTGCTTGTTAGACATAAGACAAGTTTGCTTCCCCTTCCAGTGGTCTGTATATTTGTGCTCTGTGTGTGTGTGTGTGTGTGTGTGTGCATGTGTGGAAGGCCGGGGGGGGGGCTTCCCCAAAGCCCACAAGAAAAAAATCAACAGAGGAAATGGGTTGAGAGGTCACGCCTGATCCATCTCCTTCTAACATAAACAAGAGCTGACTTGCCAGTTCAGCTTATCACGGCAGTTCCTATTGGTAAAATCCAGAGAACTCAACTCCTCTTCATTGCCTCCAATTAGGATGTTTGTGAATGCAGTCTTTGTCTAATGATCTAATTGGATGTCAAACTGTGACTGGTTCAGAATAAATCATGTTAAGATGTCTGAATGGCTTACATGGGCTATTAAAGGTCACATAGCAATAGGAACCTTTAATTTCGTAGTGTATACAAAGCTGGGTGGGAAGCATTTAGCTTTCAATAACAGCTATTGTCATGCCATGGGTGATTTACAATGCAACCTTAAGCAGACAGTGTTAACTGACAGGTCATGAGATGAGCAAACGACCTCACTGCCTTCTGTCCCAGAGCTGCCACAAACATGAAAGATATTAAATACCTTTACCAAAGAATGGTATTACTGAATAAATGAAGGCCATAAGAGTCACCAAATCAAAAAGGTTTTATAAGATCTACAGTGTCATATCCTTAGTTTATTGATAAGACAATGATCATTAATATAACAATATTAATGTGTATTTTTATACTTTTTACAGTTTATTATTGTAAAGTTTTGGACAGGGGTAAATAATAGCCATTTAGACCCATGAGTTATGCTCTGCCTGCATTTTTAAAGTCATTCATCTCAAGTCATGCAAGGTGAAGGGTGCAGAGGTGAGAGGTCAGAGGTCATATTCATCCGTATTCTCTGCAGAGTCAGAAAGAGAAGCCCATTAAATAATTATTAGTTGTAACTTGATCGATTTGGATATATCTGATTGGGAAGAGTGGATTCTCTAAAATTAAAACACAGTTTACGCTTTTTAAACAAAAAGCTTAGTTCATTTGTGACTAGTTGTGTTTTGTTTGGTTTTTTTAGATTTTGTTTTTCAGTGCCCAGGGTGTAAAAACAGTTCTTCAGTATCCTGTATGATCTTGATGGAGGTTTCCAAAGTCTGATAAAGAGGCCCAGAGTCAGTGAGATGATCTGTGTTATGGCCAGAGTTCATAGAATTTGAAAGTTATGGGTATTTGCCTGGCAGATATTATGGTTCATTAACAAAGTATAGGAGTCGTCTTCTTTGGATCTTCGCTCTCTCTCTCTCTCTCTCTCTCTCTCTCTCTCTCTCCCCCCCCCCAATGGCCCCAAGCTGCATGAAGCCACAATAAATTGCTGAAGTACCACTTTAATGAAACACTGGAAAGACAGCATCTGAGTTTAATATGCTGTCTAAGTATCTGGTAATTGTATTAAGGTGATAACATGAATTTGTTTTCTTAATGGTGCACCCAAGACTTAGGCTTTGCTCCAAGTACAAAGTGAGGCAGAGGCAAGCAAACAACATACTCTCATTTCAAAGAATTTTCAGGGTGTTTGCTGGAATAAATTCAGGAACTCTATGACCTCTCTTACATATTCTTTAATAAACTAATCTGTGGACAAGAAGTCACACCTTGGAGAAGACCTGAATGCGCTTCAGCATCTCTTCACACAATACTCCTGGATCATTCTGTCTCTGTTTTACTCTCCAATACCTCTATCATTAACATCAAAGGAAGCCAGAATAGATTCTCTCCTCTGAGCCGTAGCCATCAGGGACAACCCCATCTATCAATTCATCTCAACTACATCCTCATAGGTGAGAAGGGTGCTGAGTAATCAATATTTTTGATGCTTCTGACATCTTCTCTGATGTGCTGTTATGGTCAATGTTGAATTTTCCCTCCTACTTCTCAATTTCCTCAGTCTGTCACCCAAGAGATCCAAGTGTGCCATAACACCTGAGGCTCATACAGGTTGATGCTTTAACTTCAGCTGAGGAGGGGATCAATGGGGAGTCAAGGTATCAGCTCTTAATATTCTGCTTTGTACTGATGTACAACACAGAGTCCATATATGAAGCACTTTGTCTTAGAATATGAAGCAGGTAACAGTCAAAAGAAATGTATGTATAGAAAAACAAAGATAGATTGGAATGTTATTTTTTAAAAACGAATCAAACTTTACAGAAATTTGAGCATTACTTATATTTCATTTATAACAATTATTTATTCATTAATTATTATATTGTAATGATTTAACTTTTTATGTTGATAAATGCAGCATTAATCTCAAGAAATACTAGATAATAAAGAAATACATGTTTTTAGTAAAGCATTTAGGGTGATGTTACCTTCCATTTTTATCGTCAGTTTATTATCATTAGTAGTAGTGGTAGTAGTAGTATTGTTGTTGTTGTTGGCATTTGTGCTGAACATAATCCACCAGAATTTATTTTGTGGTGGAAAAAATGTAAAGTTAATGTGATGTGACTATTCACTCATTGACCACTAGATGACAGTAAAGGAACAAAAATGTACAAACCACTAAATATGACAATATTCAGTCAAGTCCAGAAGATTTTTTTCCCTTGGTTTGGTTGAGAAGATTTTGACTGGCCTGTACAGAGTCATTAATCTCACCCTAGCCAACATATTTGCAATGAACTGGTTATGTGACATATAAGTGTTGTGTCAGCGGCCATGCAGTTGTGACTAAGGTTACTAAATATGGTGGAAAGCCAGCAAAGTAACAGCAGCCTGTGATTTTGATATGAAAACTGACTATAGTCCACGTGTGTATGTAACTTTTCTTCACAGAGTTTTTGACACTTGTGTTTTTCAAATCTGTACAAATTCCTGTTTGAAAACCTTTTTTTAAAGGGGCTCCTGTCTGCAAGAAAAATATGCAATGCTCATGTTATGAAATCTACATTTAAGATTAGGCTTAAAGCTTCCTTTTTGATAAAGCTTGGGGCTTAGTTATGCTGCAACAGGTTTAGGCTGCTGGGGGTGGTTCTTATGATGTGCTTGGCATTTCTTTTCCACCCACCTTTTTTCACTCACCAAACATTTAGTTGCTACTGCTGCATGTCATTAAATGTTGTCTTCTCTCTCCCATAGTCTGTGTCTCTCTTTGCTCTCCTTTCTCTCTTCTCTTTTCCCTCACCCCCAACTGGTTGAGGCAGATGTCTGCTCCTCCCTGAGCCTGTTTCTCTTCCTGTTAAAAGGGAGTTCTTCCTTCCCACAGTTGCTAAGTGCTTGCTCATAGGGGATTGTGAGACTCTTGGGGTTTTCTCTCTAATACTGTGGAGGTTTTACCTTACAGTACAAAGCACCTTGAGGTAAATTTTGTTGTGCTATATAAATAAAATTGAATTGATTATGAGCACACCATGCATTGAGGTAAAAACAGTGGCTGGGATTTTGCCCAGGGTGCATAGCTAATGAAATAATTTTATGTGTCTTTTGTATCTTAGAGTATTAGTCTGTGCCCGCTCAGGCACAATTTTGGATGAATCTGGGTTGACATAGGTGTGGGTCACCAGGTTAGTGACAGTCCAGTCCTTTCTCTGGACACCAGTCTGATGACACACGAGCCTGCCAGTGTTGCTTCATGTTTTAGCTGCCCCAAACACCACTGCAGAAGAACAACGAGAAGAGCACGAGGCGCAAGTTAGGGGGTCATGCAACACTGTGGGCACTGTGTTATTTCATTCATAGTCACTAATTTAACCAGGCTGTAGTGGCTGTTGCACATTTCCCAGTGGAGAACTTGATCAAGATTGAGGCTTTAAAATCTCAGTGTATATTGACAAAAAAGAACTACTGCTTGACAGCAGAGAATAAATGTTTATTTTATAGGATTTTCACTTTCACAATTTTCCCCATTACTCCTGCTCTATTACTACTTGACAAAACTATGAACTGTAAATTCATCAAATATTTATGGACAACGCAGGCTGTCTGAACATTTACATGATGATCATGTCACATGACATTTTAAACACAGTTTAAAATGATCCCACAGAGACATTCTTTGAGTGCACAGAGAATCCAACAGTTAAATAAATAAAGAATGAAAATAAAATAAAAAACATTGTTTGTTCACGTTTATATGACAGAACAAAGAAAGCAAGACATGCACAGAAAATCTTCCATCAAGAGTCAATCATCTACTCTCACTCTTTATTTTCATAATAAAGCAAATAATATAAAATAATTAACATTTGCTTCTAATGTGCCATCATTGTCTTGTTTAATATTGTGCTATATATCAGTTTGTGACTTACAGATCATCAGTGTAGAATTTGGTAGTGTGTTGAGTTGATTTTGTTTGATAGAGGTGAATAGGTTGAAGGCCTAATGTCATCTGAGCAGGGTTGCCTTAAGTTAGGTCATGGCGAGGTCATCAGCTGGTCATGCCAGAGATCAGAAGTCAGGTTGTGGCTGCCAGACACACTGCCAGACATAGTAATCCAGACAACAGCTGAGCAGTGCTACTGCTGCTTTATCAAATACAGCCTTGGTCAAGCAGTATTTTGTCTTTCTTATTTTGAATCAATATTTTTTTTATAACTGAAGACAAGCAGCTTAAGGTGTTAAATAAAGATGCCTGTAACTACACAGTGTGTCCTTCAGTAACCAATCTTAACAATGGTTTTATGATTGCTAGAATGTATTTTCCATTAGAACAGAAATGCATTTATTTTTAACTTGTAGGCCTGCTAGAACATTTAACACTGACATTTTTATGTTGAGTAACATAATCTGTATTGTTTTTAAAGCCACATTAACTTATATTTAGGTCAGCTGAAACAAAACATTAACACATCATCTCCTTACACTGATGGCATGGTGTACATGTTATCAAACATTTGGGTATACATGCATAGAGCAGTATTGCTAGTAAGCTGAAGTCATGTTCCTGGAGAGTAGAGGCAGTTTTCTTTCTCCTCTGGCTTCTCCAATGATACCTGATAACAATGTGTGGCTCTGTACATCACTAGATGCACGACTTTAGTTGGTTGCTAACTTTTTTCTTCTGTGAAATTAAGACAGAGAAATACATTTTATGAGACTGTAGCACCCAGAAAAGTAAAACAATCAGTTAAAAGAGCATTAAAAGTTCTTAAGAGCAGTTAGAAAGCGGCAGATCTTTAACTGTGAGTGATCATTTTACATTATGCATTTGAATAAAGTATTTTTAAAGTAAATTTAAATTGTGTTTCCATATTTCTGTAAAGAAGAACCCTTATTTATTCATCAGACTCCTTCATTCTGATTCTGCCTGCTCAGGGGAGAAACTGCTTAAAGTATCCACTGTTTCCACCCAGATTCAAACCAAGGGCCTTTCACATGTGAGGCAAATGTGATAACCACTATAATACTGAAACCAGCATGCATTAAAATGTACAATACTGTATAAAAGTCTTTATATTTTGACTCCAAGGAGCCAGCTTTTCTCACAATCTTTAAAGTTAACTTAAGAAATGGTTCTCCAGCGTTTCTGAAGGTATTTCAGAATTTATATCTAGACATTGGCTACACTGTTCAGTCCCAGTGCGTGTTTCTGACTCTTTTTAGAGGAATGCATCTGTTCATTGGATGCCTAGAAACCTAGAAAGAATAACAGAACAATTCTATGTTTACATATATGTAAGGTAAGATTCTAAAGTAGAATGTTGGCTTATATTAATAACAAGATTCTAGAATGTTGATAAGATTCCAGAATGGTGACAGTATACAGGATTCTAACAAAGACCTGACATAACCTGAGAGATGCATCTGCCCCTTCAGTTGATCCATCCAATGAGGCCTCATCAGAAATGGTCTCAGTGGACGAGTGACTGTCAAGAAGCCATTTTTAAGGAAGGGAAACAGGGAGAAAAGACTAAGGTGTGCCAAATCACACAAGAACTGGACTGAAAATCAGAGGGTCTTATACTATAGAGCGATAATCCAAATTTTTAATTTTTGGTCCAAATCTTTGTCAGTATGTACAGAAGAGGTCAGGAGAGTGGTACAACAGTGAGTGTCTACAGCCATGTGTAAAACACAGTGGAAGCTCTGTCATGGTTTGGGGCTGCATTTCAGCCAGTGATGTTGGGGATCTTGTCAAAACTGATGGTATTTTGAATATAGAAAAGTACCATCAGATTCTGATCAACCATAGAACACCACCTGTAAAGTGTCTAATTGGCCACAGGTTCATTTTTCAGCATGACAATGATCCCAAACTCCCTGACCATGCAGTAAAAGCCTACCTCGATAGAAAAACACACAATGGAACACTATCAGCCATGGACTGTCCTCTCCAGAGCCCAGACTTCAACATTATTGAAGCAGTGTGGGATCATTTTGACAGAGAATAGAGCAAAAGGCAGCCAACATCCAAAGAAGAGCTTTTGAATGTCATTCAAGAAGTCTGGAGTACTATTCCTGAAGACTACTTAAAGAAGTTGCAAGAAGGCTTGCCTAGAGAGTTCAGGCTGTGTTGAAGAATAAAGGCGCTCATACCAAATATTGATTTTCAAGCTCATTAGACTTGTACAAACCATTTTATTCTTATGTACTGTATTTGCATTTATGTGTACACACTTCAATAAAGCATTGCTCCTCTTTCCCATTTCCCTATATATTAAAAATGAGGGGTAGCCCAAGACTTTTGCCCAGTACTCCAACAAAATATTGGGGTGTGTTAAAGTGGGAGGTAAAAGAGGGTATGATGGCAGTAATCAACAACCATCTTCAGCCAATTAGACCCATGCTTTCTTGTCCCGAGATCCACTGCTGTTAGACTGTTGTCCTGCATTTGCCACAGCTGGAGGGTGGGGCAAATGCAGGATGGGTGTTGTCACCCTAGGGTTTGGTAGAGGTACCTTGTCTGCTTGAGGGTATATTGGAGGTTTTAAGTGGCGGTGAGGGACAAACTGAGATGACACTGACATGCTTGTGGGTGTAGGAGACCAAGGCATCATCACTGTTCCATCTGAACTTTCTGGCTTCTTGTCCTTAGCAGATCCACTTGTTTTGGGTATGGTCCCACCAGTCCCCTTTGTATGAAGAAGCCCACCATTTGGCACAGCTGGTTTTTCATCTCTGAGACCATTCACCTTTGAGCTTCCACTTGGACTGATTTTTCTGGTTAAAAGGACATCAGTGTCTTCTGTCATTGTCGTCATTGTAAACATACTGCTTTGCTCTCCTTTACTCATCTCCTCCATCAGCATCTCCCTCTTTCTCCTACACCTCAAAATTGCTTTCACAGAGCCCACGAGGTCAACCAAACTTAACAGAACTGATAACGAGGCAACAGTGAGCATGAAGTTGAGCATTAAATTCTTTTCAGTGGGTCTGGATATGTAGCATTCAACCCCAGATGTGCAGGGAGCCTCAAAACAGAGGAAAGTCTTAGGAATAGTCAAACCAAAGAGAAAAAACTGGCATGCACTAAAAATAGCTTCTAGAAGTATTCGTAGAACTATAACTAGGAAGTAAGCACAGCAGAAACGTGGTATTGCACGATCAAGCAGGAGGTCACAAAGTAGGGCTTTCTGTGAGGACAGCTCTCTCGAGGAGCCTGAATTGTCGAGGGTGCAAGGCAAACCTCCTCGACTCCTCTCCCAGTAGAAACTCCCAAAATAGAGACATGACAAAACTTTATGCATGACATAGGTTGCAAACATCAAATGGGGAAGACAGAGTAGAATGAGGTGGAAGAGCCAAAGTCGGAGGACAGATACAGGAGCAAATACATCAAAGCACACATTCGAGCAGGCTGGCTGGATTGTGGTACAGATAAATCTCTCCTGCTCATCGCTGAAGAGCGTAAAACCAGCCACGAGAAGGACGAGCAGGCGAAAAACCAACATCAAAATCCACCAGGTTTTGCCTGTAATGAAGATGAGCAAAAACAAAAAAATAAAAGCAATATCAGGACTGAAGGAGACCTTCCAGGATTTATTTTTAAAAGGAACATATATTTATGCTGATGTCGAAAGATTCATTATTTTTTCCAGAAGAACACAAAGTTAGAAATGTGTAAGTGAAAAAATATGATGTTCTTGTTATGGAACATAAAAGATACACCCAACATCATCAAGTGTTTGTATGAACTCACGCATTGATTTGAATATTCTGTTCACCAGAGTGACTGTTAATAATCTAAAAAAGAAAAACTCAAAGGAACTTACCAATAAAAGACACATTATGACTGATTGCGATGAAGAATAGCTCTATTGCTTTCATCATCCTCAATGTCCAAAGGCTCTTTTAAAGTAGCAAATCCAAATTCACTTGATGTTCATCCAAGGTGGGTTTCCTGAGTTCCAGTCACTTGTAACAGCATGTGAAGCTGTCCCTCACAGTTTCCAGCTAAACACACTGACCTCTAATGCAGTGTTAGTTCCTCTTACCCCTCATACCCCCATCTGTAGAGCCCAGGACCTGTAGAGTGAGCTATTCTTACCATGCTGCCATCAAAGCATTGTTGGGATGTCTAGGTACAAGTCAAAGTCACTGGGAGCTTGCAGTCATGCTCATACATTGTCAAGCTTGTAATGTATTATTCACAAAGTTAAGTGAAACACCCAGTCTAGTCACTCAACAATTAACTAGACACTTACAGTGCCCTCCAAAAGTGTTGTAACAGCAAGGCCAATTAAACTGTTTTTGCTGTGGGATGGAGACATGTGTGTGAGATAAAAAGATGAATATAAGAAGAGAGATCAGAGTTTCAGCTTTTTGGTATCAAACCAGCACATTTGGTATCAAACCAACCAGTTTTTCAAGCAAGCGAAAGTATTTGACATGATAAGTGACAGTTTCATGTTACACAGGTCAGTCATATAAAACTGATTGTTTAATCATGTAGTATGCCCTGGATATCTACTCTCAGTTTAAGCTTTGGCTTTCAAAAAGGGGGGAATCCATCAGAGGTATTTCAAAAATATTGCCAGGGCCACAATTTGAAGTGTCCTGAAGAAGAATGAAAACACTGGTGCACTGAGCAACAGGCATCAAGTTGATCATCCAAGGAAAACAACAACAATTGATGACAGGCAAATGGTGAGAGCAGCAAAGAAAAAACTCAAACAACAGTCCATAACACCCTCCAAAGAGCAGTGGTGGAGATATCACAGTCCACTGTTCAAAGGAGACTTGAAGGAAAAACAATATAGAGGCCATACTCCAAGAAGCAAACCTCTCATCAGCAGTTAACATTGGAATTTGCAAAAAAGTTCAGAGATGAGCCACAACAATTCTGGAACAAAGTTTTATGTTTTGATGAGCCAAAGATTAATGCCTATAAAAGTGATGGAAAAGCCAAAGTGTGGAGAAAGAAGTGATCTGTGCATGAGCCTAAATATACAAGCTTATCAGTGATGCATGGTGGAGGTTGTGTCCTGGCTTTGGCTTGCACAGCTACTTCTGGAACAGGTTCAGTCATTTTTACTGATGGTGTAACTCAAGATGGTAGCAGCAAAATGATGCAGAAGTCTACCTGCCTGTCTGCCAATTTATGGAGAGATGCATCCAAACTAATCAGGAGGAACTTTATTATGCAGCAAAACAATGATCCAAAACACACTGCCACCTTAACGAAGCATTTAATCAGTGGGAAAAAAAATATAGGTTTTGAACTGGCCAAGTCAACCCAAGTTAACCCGACTGAATATGTATTCCACCTTCTAAAGAGACAACTGAAGGGAGAAACCCCACAAAACACACAACTAAAAGATGCTGTGGTAAAAACCTGGGAACACATAACCAGTGAAGGAACAAGAAATCTGATGGAGTCTGTGGGTTGTAGGCTTGATCCACTTATTGCGATATAACAGGGATATGAAACCAAATATGAAGCATTATTGACTTTAATTTGGTTGTAAATCTTTCTGCTCTGATCTTTCTGTTCACTTGAAAAACTGGATGGTTTGATATCTAATGTGCTATGTTTATGTTGTCTAACGTATCTAGCTGTAAAAAGCAGGGAATAAAAGTTGAAACTCTGATCTCTCTTCTCATATTCACCTCTTGGTCTCATACACAAATGACTCCACTGCACAGCAAAAACAAATTAATTTGCCCTGCCGTTGAAATACTCTTGAAGGGGACTGTAAGTCAATAGGTCCATAATTCTATCATCAGTGCATGAGACATCTCAAAAACATAAACATAAAGGCAATGACTTATTAAACAAGAGTATTTTGTTTTATTAAAAACACAAATCAGACACAACCATAAATTATTTACATTTAACCTGTTTCAGTTTGTGAGCTCTTTATACACTGTACAAACTTAATTTGTAAAATAATTTAATTTTACTAGTTTAGTATTGAGAAAGACAAGAAAAGAAAAATGAAAAACTAATAATTTACTCAAACAGCAAATCCCAATATCAAAACAATGTTTTTAAAATAGAGGCTAAATTAGAATATTAAGTACTGATAGTAACTTGTCCTGAATAAGCAAAGAGAACCAGGACACCCTGTATTCAGGACACATTGTTGGTTCAACTTGTTGCGATTAGCAACAGTAGATAACGAGTAGATCAGATGACTCTGACTGCGATGACATTTTTGCAGAACTATTATTGGAAATGAAAGATCACTCTTGTAAGATTTGAGGTTTATGATGATGTTAGATGTAGTCACACAAATAAGTGTACAATTTTCTTTGGTTCATTTTGTTATTTCATTGTGTGTCATCTTTTTACTCCTACTAAAGTGTCTTGTGAAACCCTAGTACAAAACTAAAAACACTGAACGCATCAAACATACAAAAGGAAAGTAGCTTTTTCAGCAGCTTTATCACTACATTTTATGAAGTGTGGGTTTCAGAGAGTTTAAGGAGTTGCAATACAAAAACCCCTTAACCCAGAGAGGACAGCTTGTCCATCAGGCATTCATCAAATGAAATTTTAATATGCACTGTAGAAGAGTCAGCCAGTAAATAAAGGCAGTAGGCAGGGTTGTAGCTATTAAATATGAGACTTATGAGATTGAAGCTCTTTAAAATATTTTCCAGATGAACTACAGATGTGATATATACAGTAGTGCTATAGTAGCAAATATATATGAACAAAGCAATCTTGTGTGGCCTATATAATACTACAACAGCATCCAGGGGAGAGTGCATTTGCCACACCAGTACCAGTGCATTGTTCTGTTAGTTCAGGGTTAAACTTTACATTTCATTTAACTCAAAAGGTTTTTGTTAATTAGTGACAGCAGGTGTGAATTTCAGAGTAAATATACAACTCTACCTCCAAAAAGGTTGGGACATTGTATAAAATATAAACAAAAACAAAACAATGCAATGATTTGCAAATCTCATATTTTTATCATATTTCTTACCTCTCAAATGTATATCTACTCCCTTTATTTGTGTGTCTGTAATGCAATACAATTTTCCCCCTGGGATTAGTAAAGTATTTTGGTTCTGATTCTGATTAAACCACTGTTATATTAAAAAAAGAACATAGAAAACATCAAATGCTGAAAGTGAGACACTGTACTGTTTCATGAAAAACTAGTACATCTTGAATTTGATGCCAGCAACAGTCTTAAAAAAAGCTGGGACAACGGTAACAAAAGGCTGCAAACGTAAGCGGTACAAAAAGGAAAGAGGTGGAGGAACATGTTACAAATAATTATATCAGTTGGCAACAGGCCAGTAATGTGATTGGGTATAAAAAGAGCACCTAAAAGAGGCAGAGTCTCTCAGAAGTAAAATGGGCAGAGGTTCAGAAATCTGACAGAAACTGCATCTATAAATTGTGGAGCAATTTCAGAATAATGTTCCTCAATGTAAAATTGCAAAGACTTTGAATATTCCATCATCTACAGTACATAATATCATGAAAAGATTCTGAAAATCTGGAGCACTTTCTGTGCACAAGGAACACTGCCAAAAACCAATATTGGATTCTCGGGATCTTCAAGCTCTCAGGCAGCACTGCATTGCAAAAACAGACATAATTCTGTCTTGGAAATCACAGCATGGGCTCAGGAACACTTCCAGAAATCATTGCCTGTGCATGCAGTTCACTGTGCCATCCACAAATGCAGGTTAAAGCTCTATTATGCAAAGAAGAAACCAACATAAAGCTGTCTTCTCTGGGCCAAAACTTATTTAAAAGGCAAAGTGGAAAACTGTTCTGTGGCCACATGAATCGAATTTTGAGACTCTTTTTGGAAATTATGCACACCAGTTCAAAAGCCTGCAACTCTAATGGTATGGGGGTGATTTAGTGCCTGTGGTAAGAAAAACTTGCACATCTGGAAAAGCACAATCAATGCTGAAATGTATAAACAGGTTTTAGAAGAACATATGTTTCCCTCCAGACCACATCTTTTTCAGGGAAGGCCTTACATATTTCAACAGGACAATGCTAAGCCACATACTGCAGCTATTACAACAGCATGGCTTCGTAGTAGAAGAGTCCTCCTGCTGGACTGGCCTGCCTGCAGTCCAGACCTTTGACTAACTGAAAACATTTGTTGCATCATGAAATGCATAATACAACAAGGAAGACCCAGGACTGTTGGGCAGCTGTTGCGTTTTCTATGTTCTTTTGTGAATAAAATACTGGTTTATGAGATTTGTTTTTATTTATATTTCACACAGCATCCCAGCCGTTTTAGAATTGGGGTTGTATATTGTTATGTGAAATACAAGTGTTAAGTACAAAACAACTTCCCATCTATTTTCCCTTTCTTCTTACCTTTTTGGTCGGTGTCCAAAATCAAGGTTAAAAAAAAGGTCTGTATAATTTCATTACAAGACTATCTATTAGTTGGGATAATAGGAAAAGTGGTTTTGAAAGATACACTGCAGATATTGTAATGCAAGGTTTTAAACCTATGAGGAAATAAAACACTTAATCCAACTTTATCTCCATCCAGTGTGGAAGAGTTCAGGAAGAAATGCATTATTTGGTGAACTAACCTTTTAAATGACCATTGCCTGGATTGGCAGGTTTTTAAATGCAATTCTCATATCACCACTAGATGTCAGCAGAGGGTTGTGCTTTCTCCTATTCTACACTTCTTGTGGAGTCATGAAAATGTTTCTAGGGCATAATTTTTGCTATACAGTTTAAAAAATAAAGTTAATTGTAAATATCTTACACTGTATCTATGGGGATATTTTCATATTTTTAAATGTACTCTAGCCCTTTCTATCTATGGTGTTTGTGACTTCAAAATTTGAATTTTACTCCTCAAGGTATCTAAAATGAGGAGCGTTACATTTAATCAACATACAAGCAGACTACCTGAGTATAAAGAGATACACTAGAAATACTGTAAACCTTGAATATATTTTAGAGAAGAAAACTTTTATTATTCTCAGTCCTGTCAAAGGAAATAAATAAGGAAGGAAGTCCTGTGCTACACGACTGTTTGACAAACACAGCGGAAAATGTGGAAAAGTACAGAAAATAAACCGAAATAAATTATATTTAGGGCCATCTCAAAGAAAGGTTATGTCAGATCTTTGAAGCTAGTTCAGACAAAACCAGAACATAGAACTGAGGTTGTTTACACTGAGTGAGGTTCACGATGCCATGTCCTCAAAAACGTTTCAAACCTCACGGACTTCCTTTACAGTACAAACCTACATTTTTTTCCCCATATTTGATATAACAACCAGAAACTCCCTTCTCTTTTACAGTACAAAAATGTTGAGGCACTGTGAAGGCATCAAGTTAAAGTAGAAACATCTCCAGTGGACCCAATCTTCCAAAACTACATAGGCTTACATTTCTTGATTCCGCTTTGAAGGTGTGAGGTCCACAGGTCGATGTCAGGATCCACTCACTGTTCCAGGAGGAAGTTTTGCATGCTGTGCTCATCAAAAGTGAAATTCTTGAACTCAGCACTAACACGTTGGTCTGTTTCCACTTTTTCATTCAGCCAGTGTCCGTAGCCTGATGTCACTGTTCACATGACAGTTTAGTAGGGGTTACGAGAGGATTGCAGGAACCCATCGGATCCCACAGAGATTGTCCATGCTGGCTGAGCGCTTCCTGGCAGCTTTCCGCACGTCTTTGTATTTGTCATCACATAGCCTGGAGATAGCCTGCAGAGAGGACACAAAAGCAGTTTAAAATTCAATTTCTAATTTTAGCCTCTAATTTTTTTAGGTTATCATTATGAAAAGGAACCTGAGCTCAACACATACACGCATCAGCTACTTCATTACGTATACCTGTTCAATTGCTCATCAATGAAAATTATATAATCAACCAATCAACCACATGACATGCAGACATGGACAAGACGACCTGACGAAGTTCAAATCGAGCATCAGAATGGAGAAGAAAGGGGATTTAATTGACTTTGAACATGGCATGGTTATTGATGCCAGGCATGCTGGTCTGATTATTTCAGAAACTGCTGATCTATTGGGATTTACCCACACAACAATCTCTAAGGTTTATAGAGCATGGTCTGAAAAAGAGAAAATGTCCAGTGAGCGGTAGTTCTCTGGGTGAAAATGTTTTGTTAGTGCCAGACATCAGAGGAGAATCGCCAGACTGCTTCCAGCTGATACGAAAGCAACTTAAATAACTACTTGTTACAGCCAAAATATGCAGAAGAGCATTGCTGAATGCACAACATGTTGAAGTAGAAGACCACACGGAAGGCCACTATTGTCAGCTAAGAAGAGGAACCTGAGGATACAATTCACAAGGGCTCGCCAAAATTGGACAAAGAAGACTGGAAAAACATTGCCTGGTCTGATGAGTCATGATTTCTGCAAGTAAAGTCAGAACTTGGCATAAACAATATAAAAGCATGGATCCATCCTGCCTTGTAGCAATGGGTCAGCCTGGTAGTGGTAATATATGGGGGATATTTTCTTGGCAAACTTTGGGCCCTTTAGTACCAAATGAGAATCATTTATACGCCACAGCCTAACCAGAATCAGAATCAGAATTAATTAATCCCAGGGGGAAATTGCATGACTACTGTTTGTTAGGCCTGGCAGTACAGGAGGTTTGGAATCTCTGTGCCCAAAGGGGATATGTTCATCCCTTCGTGACCACAGTACACCCATCTTCTGATGGCTGCTTCCAGCAGGGTAACACACTATGTCACAAAGCTTAAATCGTGTCAAACTGGTTTCTCAAATATGACAGCAAGTTAGTTCACTGTACTCAAATGCCCTCAACAGTCACCAGATCTCAATCCAATAGAGCACATTTGGGATGTGGTAGAATGAGCAATTGGCATCATAGATGTACAGCCAACAAATGTGCAGGAATTGCGTGGTACTATCATGTCAGTATGGACAAAAATCTCTGAGGAATGTTTCCAGCACCTTGTTGAATCTATGCCACGAATAAATAGGGGGGGTCTGAAGGTAAAAGGAGGTGCAGCCTAGTACTAGCAACGTGTATCGAATAAAGTGGCCAGCGAGTGTATTTTGCCTCGAAAAAGAAGTCAATTTGTAGAACTGATCAATTTTGATTTAATCTACTGCAGTCATTGTGTGGAAAGAGTTTTTGATTAAGCTTCAAAATTTAGTTTTGAGAAAACTTGTAGTTGACAATCTTGTTAAAAAGTAAATGTTGCATTTTGAAGGCCTTTCTGAAATTTTCTAAACATTTGATCTATAAAGGTAGCTGTCAAATCCAACAGTATGTCTGTCCCTACACTTTTCTGCTCTGTTGATGATTCCCTCCTCCAGTCAGCAAGCATCAACTGCCTCAAACCAATCAGTGGCTCCTGGTGGGGGCCTTAAAAACAACATGCTCCCTGTCCCTCAGCCCCTGGGATCTACAGGAGTAAAGTCTCTCCACACCATTTGTTCATCTTTTTTCCACTAAATTTTATGGTGTTGATAAATGCAAAACTTGGATCATCCCCCTTTTTTCTCTATGTTGCTAACCCCTGAGACATAGTTGTAACAATCTGGCAAAGAGGTCAAAATATTTAAAACAGCACATTTACATCAATTATATTGGTCAGTAAAGGAAAAACATGCCTTTAATAAAAGGAAAAGAAACACAAATAGGTGAACAAAGAACAAATCTTTGAATGGACAGCTGAATAGAAACATCTCACCTCCAGTTTCTGGGCCTTCTCCCTGCTGAGCGGCTCCAGCGGGAAGCTGAGGTTGTTGGACTCTGAGAGCGAACGCAGGTCAAAGTAGTACTTGGCATAGACACTGGACGGCACGTTGATGTTGAACTGCAGCAGCTCCAGAAACTGTCGCTCCAGTTCGTTCCTGGAAATGTGATTTGCACAGTTTCTGCATAAGCAGACTGATCAAATGGCTTTTTTTGAAATAAAGAAAGACTCCTTAAAAGCATCTCAAATATTTTATCAAAACAATTTAAACTGAACTCAATTTCAATCCTCAACCTAAGTCCTGAATTTTAAGACCATTCTCAATGCATGCAAACGACTCACATGTCCTCCACTGTGATATCCTTAAGGATCTGGCAGTAGTCAACATTCCAGACAGCCTGGTCATCCCAGACTTTTGAGGCCAGCAGGATAGCACCCAAAACAATCCTTTTCCAGTTTCCTGGACAGATGTCAATCTCTGCATAGGTCAGAAGCCTCTCCAGGTAGACCTGCATAATCACATGGATAAAGGAGACATAATTGAAAATTAGGCAGAAAAGTAAGAAGCCGGGTAATGGATTTAAACAGAAAAAAATACCAAAAACTAAATAGTTTACCATCAGATTCTAACAAGTTCTCAAAAAGGAAGATGACCTGCTCTAACTAATAGTGTCAGAATATATAGATTATTTTTCCCTGTATGACAAGCTTCATTCATCACTGGTCTCTGAGAGCCCACAACACACACAGGCATCACAGTATTTTGGATGCATAGCCTCATCGCCAATTTATACACATCCCTGGCTTGTCTGAACATATCAGGCTTAAATTTCCCCTGGGGCCAAAACATAAACTGTGTGTATGTGTGCATTTGTGTGCATGTGAGAGCACAACTGAAAGGGCTACGGTGCCTTACCTTAGAGGGAAAGTTTTCTGAAGAAATCTGATGCTTTTTTCCATATGATAAGACACCCAAATGGTATACATTTCAACAAAAGACAGGAGAAAGCATACAACACAGGACAAAGCAGAGCAAAAGTCTCACCAGTGTGACAACTGCACACTCAGCAGTGAGCTGAGCAGCACTGAACAATGTCCTGACAAACCGGTAGATCTGCTTCTGCTCTGGGTCGTGTTGATTGTAGTCCAGTGGGACCTCTGATTTCTGGATGAAAGAAGGGGAGGAGGAAGGAGGGAAGGAAAAAGGTAGAGTCAAGGAAGAACAGAAATGAAGAAAGGAGGATTTGGGAGGCAGAGGTCCGACAAAAGAAGACAACCACCAAGGAAAATAAGAATAGTGTAAATAATGATGACAGAAAGGAGGAATGGTTTAGAAAGAGAACAAGGTGTACAGAAAAGAGTCCGAGTGAAAGGATGCAGCAGAGGATCACAGGGGGAAACGAGTTGAAAAAGGGAGAGAAAATTTTAAAAAGATACATTTAGAATAGAGCTGAAACACAGACATATGGGGAAAAAATCTAGGACAACCCTATAAAATAAATGACAGGCTATTTAACAGATTTACAAAAAGACCAAATACATTTTAGTGCAAAATTAAAAAGAATGAAATCATCTTGTCTTACTGAGAGAGGGTGAAGCTTCTCATCAAAGATATCTAATAGCATTCCACCATCTGTGTCTCTGTAAAGAAATAAAACAAGCATATATGGTTTTTTTTTCTTTTTTTCATTTATTTTTTAAACACTTATTCAATTCAAGGTCATGGGAAGGCTGGAGCTTTTTTCAGCCGTCTTAGGACGAGAGGTGGGTCACACTTCCTTCAGCAGGTTAAATTCAGTGCTACAGTCACAAAAATGGAGAGGCTAAATGTTCATAAACTCTAAATGCCACTGGAGCTCAGGGATACATAAAATATATAATGTGGGAAAAATATTCTTGGTTTTTTAGAATAACTCCTTTAAGGTGTAATCATAGCATAAGAATTGCAGCTGATAAGTTTCCTAAGACAATATTTGGATATTTGGAAGTGGAAAGCCCTATGGAAGACCAGTCCAGAGTGTACCCCAACTCTCATCCTATGACAGCTGGAAAAGGATACACCCCAGATACACTATATGGACAAATGTATTGGGCCACCTACAGATTATACCTATTGGAGCTTTTATGGCATCCCATTCTAAATCCATTGTCATTAATATGGATGTGGTCCCCATTTTGCAGCTATAACAGCTTCCGCTCTTCTGGGAAGTCTTTCTACAAGTTTTTGGAGTGTGTGTCTGAGAATTTTTGCCCATTCATCCAGAAGAGCATTTGTGAGGTCAGAGACTGATGTGGGATGAGAGGGCCGGGCAATCTCCATTTTAGTTCATCCCAAAGGTGTTCAGTGGGATTGAGGTCAGAACTCTGGGTGGGCCAGTCAAGTTCTTCCACACCAAACTCATCCAAGGGCCAAACTGTTCCCAAAAAGTTGGAATAATAGAACTGTCCAAAAAGTGCAGGCAGGTTGAAGCATTAAGATTCCCCCTCACAGGAGCTAAGGAGCCCAGGCCAACCCCAGAAAAACAACCCTCTGCCATTATCCCTCCTCCACCAAATTCACAGTTGTCACAAAGCAGTGAGGCAGGTAAAAATTTTCCCAACATTTCCCAAACCCAGGCTCATCCATCAGACTGCCAGAAAGAGGACTGTGATTCATCACGCCACAAAAGAAGTTTGCATAGCTCCAGAATCCAGGGGCGACATGCTTCATACCACGTCATCCAGTGCATGACATTGTGCTTGGTGATGTAAGGCTTGCATGCATAGCCATGGAAACCTATGAAGCTCCCAGAGCACAGTTTTTGTGCTGATGTTAATGCCAGAGTGACCCTAAGTCTGACTTATTGAAATGGTGGCATACTATTACAGTATCAAACTTATTCAGTTAACATGGCACTGTAGTATGACCCCTTCTTTCATTAATGTTTGGAAAGGCAGACTGCCTGGCTAGATGCTTGATTTTGTACACCTGTCAATGGGAGTGAATGAAACCTGAATTCAACAATTAAGAGGTGTGACCCAATACTTTTGTCCATATAGCGTAACTGTCCTTGAGATTTCTGCCTGGATTCTGATACATTAAAGGTAGTTTTAACATCAGCATCTCCTTCCATAATCAGTGACCCTGTTGTTTGAGAGAATTATCTGTTTTTTTTTACCAGAAACTATGCTCCTGGACAGGAAGTAAACCAAAGTACTTCCAGAAGCAGGTCTTACTGCTCTAGTTTGTAACCACTTTACCCAGATGGCTGCAGTTATTCTGAAGCCACTATGTAAATGAAAGGGTAGACAGCCACAATGCATTTCAGTAGTCGCTGAGGCATAAAAACAGCATGCACAGAATCATCAGTCAAATTTCATTTAAATATCTAAGCCTCAAAAATATTGGTGGCTTTGTCCGAAAATAAGCAAAAAAAGTTTTTTACTCAAAAGTTATGTGACTTTCTAAGTGCAAGTTTGCACAAAATTACGGCTTTATTCACAGTTTGATCCAGAGCGAATCTCTGGATGCATCCACCAGAAAAAAATGACTAAATAAATATGTGGAAGCTTACATGTTTTAGGAGCAAGTTTTAGGTGTGCAGACATCAAACTGTACATTATCTCACCCCATTCACAGATAAAATAAATATAAAATGTACTTTATTGTTTACTACATTCACATAGCACACTATAACATTTAAAAAAAAAACAAACACAAATAAAATATCAGAACATTCAGCAGTTTCAGCAGAAATTTTGGGACTGACTAAATATACTGTGCCCTCACTATCAGATGCCCAGATACTATCAGTATTTAACATGAGAATCCTCACCTGTTTTTTATATGGTAGTATATTGCCAATGCTACACTGTAAAGAGAAAAAAGACATTGCTTATATGAATGGCAGAGAAGTGTATAGATTAAAAAATTATAATTTTCTGTTTGCTGTGATTTTTGCACTGTTCTCAGGTTCTAACCATTTAATGGTGTATTTTAGGTTGGGCTGGCTGACTGTGTTATCATCTAGGAAGATGGTGGAGCAGGAGTTGTATTTTCGCCTGGAATTTCCATGCTGCAAAGACACACACATATATCGTGACTGTTACCAGAATGTACAGGTTTTTGTCAGACCCATACACAACATGCAATTCTGCACAGAAGAATTTTGTCTACTCTATTTAGCCTATTTGAAGTAACAAAGGCCAGCTCATTTTGACAGAGTGGAATGAATCATTATTATGTAAGTAGGCACTTTAAATAAGAAATAACAAGACTGCGAAATAGTCTGATTTAGGTTTTTTCTTAAGAGGAACGGAAAAATCTGTGCACTCACATTATTGATGAAGAGGCTCTTTCGTTTTTCCTGCACTGTAAAAATAAAAATGGTATTGTTAATATCTGTAATTTCTGCTGCACAGACAAAAGCAAAAAGACACAAAACCCAGCAATTAGAAATCTGAAAAACACAGTTATCACAAGACGCAAAACATTCATTGCAGTGGTAATCACACATGATCATAAACTGCTCAGAAGCGATAGTTAAAGAAAGTGATAAAAGGTAGATATAAGAGACCGAGTGGGCATCAACAGAGACAGGAAAATGTGCAGTTTGCCACTAGAGGGAGTCAAAGTTACACTACTCACCATTCCTGTAAGTCACCTCTGAAAAAAAGGGGAACCAGCAACCTTATTTCCTCCACATCAGAGTCATTGGTTCATTTAAAGAGACAACAAAAGAATATTTTTCATGGTATACTTTGACAGCCATTATTGTATTTTGAGTTTATCTTTACATTCTGGTGCAAGACAAAATGTCCAGATGCACAGAGTTCAGTCAGCTGAATATGAAGAAAGCATTTGCAATGCCCCCACCATCCTGTTAATGCTTACACATTCCAATCTGGTTCTAGTTCTAATCTGGTCAGGACACCCCACGGGGTCACAAGATTAATCTACAAAGTCAAAAGAAATTATTAAGAAAAAGAAAACCATTTTAAATATTAAATTATATTTCTTATTATTTAATTTCTTCAAAAATATTGATTTTTTTGTGGTTTTTGTTGTTGTTATTTTAAAATTTTTGTCACACCTTTTTTTTTCTTTTTGCTAAAATACCTACATTTCATGTCTTTTGCCCACAAAAGACACTTAGTATCTCCCAAACCAGGGCCAATGCCTGAGTGGGATAACCTGGATCAGATTCAGTTGAACTTGAGAAACAAGCTGATGTGTTGAAGAGGTCTAATTTTCCTTCATGATTACTGTACATTACTCTGTGCATTAAAGGCTTGAAATAGAGCGTTAAATCTGGGGGGAAATCCAGATTTGCTTAAGGATCACACCCAGATTCATTGCATTTCTACGTCTTTATGTAGACTTCAGCGTTGTTCACTAATTGGGAGGCATAAAGGTAAACACTTAAGTGATATTTGTCTCATACACGTACAATTTTGCCAGTTTTAACATATTTTTCCCTGCAAAAACTTTGCAAATTTCTACAGAGGATGTGGAAGATATAATTATCCAGGACTTAAACATGACTCCTTAAACTTATACAGTACTGTGCAAAAATCTTGGGCACCCCTCATTTATTTATATTTTGTTCAGACAATGAGAAATGGTGCAATTATTCATTGAAACACACAAACATAAAATGGAAATGCAAGACATAAGGCAAAAAACAAGTTTGAAAGTCAATATTTCATTCTTCAACACAGCCTGAACTCTCTTAAGCAAGCTTTCTTGTCTTTTCTTTAAGTAGTCTTCAGGAATAGTTCTCCAGTCTTCTTGTAGGACATACCAAAGCTGCCATTTGTTCTGTTATCTGTAAACATGATGCCACACTGCTTCAATAATTGACAACTGTACTTTTATGTATAGGTTTATATTGTTTATTCTGTTTCATTTTCTATCTGTTTATATCTGTATATATTTATTTATTTATTTATACCTAATGGAGCATCTGAACTCCAAGCAAGAGCCTGTTCATCTGCTCTAAATAGTTTTTAGGCCTGTCACTTCTTCTGTTCCCCACTGTGCATACCATGCCAGTGTCACTGGATTGAAAATGAGTGAGAAAGTTGCCAATATCCAAAGAAAATCCTCCTTGGCTCCTTGGAAGCAAAACATAAAGAAATGAGGGGTGTCCAAAACTTGTGGACAGTACTGTATGTCAAAAGTAAGATGTGATGAGGGGTTGCATGAATTTGTCACAAACTTTTCTTGTGAAAGGGTTACAAACCATTTACTATAGGTTATACAATGCCTGTAAGAAGTATTCACCCCCTTGGATGTTTCACCCTTTTATTCCTTTAGTAAATGAAATCATAGTCAGTATAATTTGGCTTTTTTGACAAGAATTTGAAAAAAGCTTCTGTCATTTCAAAGTGAAAACAGAGTTTTACAAATTAGTGTCAATTAATTAAAATATATAGTGTAAAATAAATGTTTGCATAAATATTCACCCCCTTTAAAAGAAACAGACCTAATTCAACAGAGGTCCAGCTAGAGACTTCAAATGCAGTGCATCCGGAAAGTATTCACAGCGCTTCACTTTTTCAACATTTTGTTGTGTTACAGACTTATTCCAAAATGGATTAAATTCATTCTTGCCCTCAAAATTCAACACACTGTTGCCTGGGTTCTTCACCAGTGAAAGCTGTATTGGAGAGTGGCAAAGGGAAAGCCATTGTTGAAAACCTGGAATTTCCCATAGGCACATGGGAGACGCTCTGGTCAATTTGGAAGACAGTTCTTAAGCTTAATTAAGCTTTTTGGCTATCAGACTAGACATTATGTTTAGCAAACACCAAACACTGCAAATCACAAACACACCATCTCCACCATGAAGCATGGTGGTGGCAGCAGCATGCTCAGGAGAGGCTTCTCAGCAGCAGGTCCTGGAAGGCTTGTAAAGGTAGAGGGGAACATGAATGAAGAGAAATATCGCCATATCCTGGAGGATAATCTGACTCTGCAAGAGAACTACGGCTTGGGAGAAGATTTATTTTCCAGCAAGACAACAACCCCAAGCATACAGAAAAAGCCACACAGAAATAGTTCAAAGATTGGCCAAGTCAAAACCCAGACCTCAGTCCAACTGAGAATTTGTGGCTGGGCTTGAAAAGAGCTGCTTACACCCAATCCCTGAGCAACCTGACAGAGCTTGAGCTGTTTTTCAAGGAAGAATGGAAAAAATTGCAGTGTCCAGATGTGCCAGCCTGACTAAAACATATCCACACAGACTTGCTGAGCTGTGATTGCTGCCAAAGGTGCATCTGCTAAATACTGACCTAAAGGGGGTGAATATTTATGTAATCAGTTATTTTACCTTATAAAATTTATTTTAATTTGCATTATTTTGAAAAACTCTGTTTTCCCTTTGACATAAAAGAAGCTTTTTAGAAAATTCTTGTCAAAAAAAGAATGTCACATCTGACATTATTTGAATTTTTCTTCAAATATAAAATGCAATAAAATATATGATGCCAAGAACTGAATTGAACACATAAAATATTTTTCTAATGTAGTTCATTTTTTAATATTTCAAAGCAGGTATTTTGCTTGTTGTTCCTGATATTCCAAACAAACACAGTGATCTCATACTGGGACGTTAATGGATCTAAGTAACACTTTAATATTCCCTTTGTTACAGTGTGTACAACCTTTCCCCAATGGATGCTTAAGCTCTCAGTCAGATGCCTTAACAGCAAAAATTCAGATGGCCACAAACAAGTCTTCGATCGAAGCTGCTTCAGGCAGCATGTCCGCACTTTTTCCACAGCCTCTTTACTTTGATTGTATTCGAGGATCTTGCTTAGTGTTCAGTGCTGGTGATGGAAGTGCAGCATGTAAAACTAAGGTTAATAAGGTCACTTTGTTCTGTCATATACAATATCTGTATTATCTTGTTTGTGCACATGTACTGTACATCCTAGGTTTGTTTACGGAAAGCAATCTTGTGTTCTTGACAGGCATTTGTTATGCTCTGTTAGGTGTAATAACACTAAACCTAAATACTGGAAGCCTGTTACACAAGTCTGCATTATTTTCACCCCTGTCTATCTATAAATTAACAATCGAATATCAAATGTGATTAAATTGTTTTACTAGCAGAACAGATGAACAGACAGATTACCATCATGTCCTGTGAAATCCTAAAACACAAAGCCACTCACCATCATTCTGAGATTTGCTGAGAAATATTGTGCTGACCCGTGGATGGTCTGATGGATTGTACGCCATGTTCAACTCTGTCAAAACACAAAGAGGATATGAAATATCAAAGATGATCCCAGAAACATTATAGTACAAAATCCATAATGGTTTTTCAATCCTGATATTTTTTATCTGTCACATAGAACTCATAAGTATGTCGATTTCCTCACTACAAAATATTTAAAATGTTTTTGATCTATGTTGATGCTTGTTTTTAAATATGTATAGTCATGTGATGAAGAAAGTTTTTAGAGAACTTAAAAAACTACAACTGTAAGTACACCCTTACTGCTTCCACAGGAATTACGAGGGTGAGTAGCAGCAGGGCACTGTTCATCAAATGCATTTGATTCGCTGATGATCAGTGTGACCACCTCTATAAAAGCAGAGGTTTTGGCAGTTTGCTGGTCTGGAGCTTTCAGGTTTGTGTTAACACAATGACACAAACTTCCCAGGA
Organism: Etroplus canarensis; assembly: GCA_015106775.1. NCBI lineage: Eukaryota > Metazoa > Chordata > Actinopteri > Cichliformes > Cichlidae > Etroplus > Etroplus canarensis. The sequence continues at coordinate 26,945 of VUQH01012749.1, forward strand.
GTGGACACTCCAGAAAATTCCCCCCAGAGTTAGACCATCCAATGCTCAGAGAAATGGCAAAAACACGAGATGCATCTCAGATTCTACGCTTTAAATGTTAAAGTTCATGAAAGTATTAGAAAAAGACTGAACAAGTATGTCTTGTTTGGAAGGGTTTCTAGTAGAAATTCTTTTCTCTCTAAAAAGGAAATGGCAGCAAGGCTTAGGTTTGCAAAGTTGCATCTGAACAAACCGCAAGATGTCTGGAATAATGTTCTTTGGACAAACACTGCCAAAGTGTATATGTCTGGCCATAATGGACAGTGCCACATTTTATCAAAATGTAAACATGGCACATCAGCACAAATATTTCATACCAACTGTCAAACATCGTGGTGGAGGGGTGAGGATTTGAGCCACAGGACCTGTGTGCCTTGCAAAACTCCTCTATATAAAATGTTGTAGTCAAATGTGAGGCCACCTGTCCGACAGCCAAAGCTTAGCCAAAACTGTGTCACACAACAGAACAATGATCTCAAGCACATCAGCAAATCCACAACAGAATGGTTGAAAAAGAAACCAATCAAGGTGTTGCAATGGCCCAGTCAAAGTCCAGACCTCAACCTGACTAAAATGCCATTGTAGGACCTTAAAAGAGCTATGCATAAACAAATGCCCACAAACCTCAATAAACTGAAACAACGCTGAGTAGGCAAAAATTCCTCCACAGCTTTGCTTTGAACTATATGTGTATTTAGTTCAAAGTACAGTTTTGGATTCTCGCTTTGGGAGCTACCTTCTTCTTCTTCTTCTTCTTCTTTCGGCTGCTCCCATTAGGGGTCGCCACAGCGGATCATCTGCCTCCACCTCACCCTATCCCTTGCATCCTCTTCCCTCACACCAACCCTCTGCATGTCCTCCCTCACTACATCCATGAATCTTCTCTGTGGTCTTCCTCTTCTCCTCCTGCCTGGCAGCTCCATCTTCCACTTCATCCAA
>VUQH01012750.1:2072-13754 GCA_015106775.1 Etroplus canarensis
TCTGTGTGTGTGTGTGTGTGTGTGTGTGTGTGTGTGTGTGTGTGTGTGTGTGTGTGTGTGTAGGGTGCAGCAGATATCTACGACCATCAGGTATCCATCAGTGCACAGTCCTACCTGCCTGTGGATGACACATCAATTCCCACAGGTAAAAGCTTTGCTTCACTCATCTTTACCCACAGAATTAGATGGCATGCAGCAATATAAAGGGATTTATGTAAAAGTTGTGTCAAAGTATAACATTATGATTTAATGATGTAACACGATAATAAAGTTCGGACATGTAAAATGTATTAAAAATGGAATCGAGGTGTAAAAATGACCGTCACACTGGACGTGGTCCAAGGATGCGCTAAGAGACGAGCTTGCAGTCAACTTTATGATCATGATTTAAAAATTTTGCCAGCCACACATTTTTTAGAAAAAAAAAATGGGACATGACAACAACAAGCATCCATACACAAATGCTAATTAAAGCTTTACTGCGCAAAGAAAAAACACACAGCATATAAACAAGACCCAGAAATGCCCCCGCTTTCTCCACTCTCTGGGTCTGAGCCTTTTTAAGATCGATTGAGCTCCCTCACTTCTGAAAGTGCTTGGTTGTAGCGCTTTTAGCCGGTTTGGTCAAATTAACAGCGAGCTCAGGCCATGGCGAGCCGTTTGTCCGTTTCTGCACCTACACACAAATCCCTGCTCTTAGAGTATTGGTGAGAGTTTAGTGAAACTTCCACACGGTGATCACCACATGGGTGTTCATCCAACTTAGGTCAAGATCACATTTGTCGTTTTTTTTGGGCACTTCTTCATTTTCACATTTCCACAAGAATTGTTGCTCTGAGGAGTATTGGTGTGGCTTCCAGTGTTCATAAAATGAGTGTTTTGGGTGCACCCTAGGTTTGAGCCAGTCAAAACCTAAGGCTGTTGTCCTGGTTATGACTGTTATGACTTCTCAGTTAATTTTATTTCTCACTAGTTTGTGCAATACAGCAAAACAGCCTTTCTGTACTTCACTCTTCACTGACATTGTGGTTGAAGTTTGCAAAATGTTTAGATTTTGAATAAAGCTTTTGAAGCTTCTTGAAATTGTGAAATCATGACTGAAACAAGAACCAAATCCTCAGCCGGCCTCTTGTACACAGGATGTAAAGCATTTCACCAAGAGAAGTTATTGAACCACTTAAGTGGTGAGAGGTAAATAGGGAATTTTGATTCAGTTAGGGTTACACATCCAGTTTAAGGTAGCTGGTAAAATTGCGGGCTCAAAAAAATCACTTTTAGAAGTGACTGAGGGTGATACAGTCAGTCAGTGCACATCAGTCATGGTACGACGGGAAACATGCCCAAATCACTCTTTAAATGTTGAAGGTTGCTGAGCCCTGCTCTAGACTGACTCCAGCCACCCAGAGCTGGAAAAGCATTTGGCTGATGCTTTTGTAGGAGGCTCGATGCCTGTAGGCTGCAGGAATGAAGAGCATGACTTGTGTTTTTTTTAGCTGGAAAAAATACTGTAACTTTTACTTATGATTTAGTTTTAATTTCTGACAATATGTGTCATTACACAAGTAAATGCATTTAAAAAGCAATTTTTTTAGGCAGGCAGGTATAAACATAGTATTTCCACTATGGTTCTTTGACTGATTTATGCTTTATTTTGGCTTTGAGCTCCTTTTAATCCAATGTGGCACTGCTAGCTTACTAACAAATGGACTTCATCGTGATGCAGCTGTACAGAATGGACTGCATCACATTAACTAACATGTAGTGACACCTGGCCGTAAATTAATCAGCTATGTGTTGACAGGAGAGATCCGAGAGGTGGGAGGAACACTCTTTGATCTAAGAACGCCAGTTTTGATTGGCCCTCGTCTGAAGGAACTTCCAGGTCCAGGGTTTGACCACAACTTCTGTCTGTCATCACCAAGAGATGCCTGGACAGAAAGACATACAGCTAGGTTTGATACAGACGCCATTTTCTAAAACATACACATGTACAAACAACACTCAGCACGCACACATTACACACACAACATCCAGTGAAGTTACGAAATTATGCCTTTTATTTATATAGGTGCCTTTCAAGGAACCCAAGGTCACCTTGCAAAAATACAAATGACAGATAAAACACAACAAATAAAACTATCATACTATAAAAGTACAAATAAGCTACTTTATAAAGATGTGTCTTTAGATGGGATTTGAAAGTGTGGAGAGAGTCAGTATTGCAGATGTTGGGTGGAAGAGAGTTCCGTAAACGAGGGGCAGAACCGCTGAAAGCTCTGGACCCCATAGTGCAGAGGGAACAGTGAGCTGGATGGAGGACGAGGACCTGAGACTGCGGGATGGTGTGTTGATGTGTAGGAGATCAGACAGGTAGCAAGGAGCTTGGCTATGGATAGTTTTAAAAGTTATGAGCAGAATTTTATAATAAATACGGTATTTTAATGGGAAATTTAATTTATTGGAGCTGTGGCCGAACAGGTGTTATATGGTCAAAGACGGGGGTTCTTGTAATAGTGTGGGCATCTGCGTTCTGGGCCATTTGAAGTTTGGTCTTCCTCTTAAATCCATTAACAGAGAGGAGAGAGTTACAGTAATTGAGATGTGAAATGGCTGATGTGTGGACCAAAGTGGCTATGTCACTGGGTGAAAGTGATTGGTGGACCTGATTTATATTTCCAGGGTGGAAATATACAAAACGGGTGATACTATTGATGTGGGATGTAAAAAACAGGGTGGAGTCTATGGTGACCCCCAGACTCTTTGCCTATTGAGCAGGAAAACTGAAGTGTTGTTGATTGTAATGGGAAAAGTATTAAACTTTGTGAGTGTGGATTTAGAACCAATAAGAAGACTCTGTTTTGTCACTGTTAAGCTTTAATAAATTATGGGAAAATCAGGATTTTTTTTATCAGTAAGAGACGTGGGTGGAAGAGAGGAGGCTTGTTTGGTGGACACGTAAAGCTGGCTGTCATCAGCATAACCATAGAAACTGATATTGAATTTACAGAAAATGTGGTGAAAATGTGTAGATACATTGTGAGAAGGAGTGGCCCCAGGACTGAACCCTGAAGAACACTGGTGGCTTCTGGAAATGACTGAGGTCTGACGTTGCTGAGTTGAATAAACTGAGTCTGGTTAGCAAGATAATCGAACCATTTCAGGCTGTTTCAGTGCTGTGGTGGGGGTGGAAACCAGACTGGAATTCTTTTTAGAGATTATTGTCAGATTGATGAGACTGAACTTGGGAAGCAATGATTTTTTCAAGAATTTTGGAGAGAAATTGAAGATTGCTGATAGGATGGAGATCATTGAAGTTTGGGGTTTCTTCAATATGGGAATTATTGCTGCAGATTTGAAATAAGATGGAAGAGTACCACAAGAGAGAGAGAGGCATGGATGATTGCTGTTCGTAATGGAATAAGTGAGGGAAGGCAAACCCTGACCAGTACTGTGGGAATGGGGTCCAGAGCACAGGAAGAGGGTTTCGATTGCAGAATAAGGTTGGTAATTTCGTTGGTTGTTGGTTGTGAGAAAACAGAGAATGAGGAAGAGAAGAAGGCAGAAAACTGAGTTATGGAGAGTAAACTGGGAGTTACATTGGGTAATTGCTGGTGAATTCTATTTTGTAAATAAAATAACATTAAAGGAATACGTGCTACTTCATTTTAGAGTCTGCCACCCAGCGAGTGGGCGTGTCTTGGAGGTTTCTACTAACCAGCCAGGGGTCCAGTTCTACACTGCGAACTTCCTGGATGGCTCTATCACAGGAAAGGGCGGGTGTAGGTACAAGAAGCACAGCTCCTTCTGTCTGGAGACACAGAACTGGCCTGATGCCATCAACCAGGTATGATGAAGAGAAACTCACTCATAGAAAGTTGTTATATGGAGCAGTCCGTCTTTAAAGTAAACTCCTACGAGGTTTTATACTATTAGAAAGTTGAATTTTTTTTTTTTGTTTTGTCTCTGAAAAATGGTAGTGTGGTGGTTAGCGTGTCCCCTCACAGCAAAAAGTTCCTGGGTTCAACTCCACCAGCCAGCTGGGGCCCTTCCTTGTTTGCATGTCCTCCTCCTGCTTGTGTGGGTTCCTCCTACATATCAAAGACATGCAGTTATGTAATCTGCCAATAGGTGTGAATGTAAGTGTGAATGGTTGTCTGTCTCTCTGTGTTAGCCCTGCGATGGACTGGTAATCAGAAACAGAATCGTATCTAAATATAGATAAACAAATAAGCCTGTCTGTATTAATTGCCATCTGAGCTCAGTGATGCCCTGGTCCAGATCTGGCAGGAGATGCCCTGACAGTATCAATCACTGTGCTGAGATCTAGCATGACTAAAATGGGACAATAAGCTGGTCGAATGATAATACTGTATATCTTCAGTTATAACATAAGCACACGCCCCTCTCACCATGGAGGATTGCGTCAGGAAGGGGTCCCCAAGGGGTCAATACAAGGGGAGCCAGACATAGTATTTTCCGTGATGGCCAAAACATTCAATTTTAGTCTCACCTGAAAAGAGGACCACCTTCCATATGTTTGGGGAGTCTCCCACATACTTTTTGGCTTTCTAATTTTTTTTTTTTTCTGTAGGCAGTTGCTTTTTTCTGGCCACTCTTGCTTAAAACTGAGCTCTGTGGAGTGTACAGCTTATAGTGGAAGATAAAGCAGTCTCTGCTGTGGAGCTTTCCAGCTCCTTCAGGGTGACCTTTGGTCTCTTTGTTGCCTCTCTGATTAATCCCTCCTAACCCAGTCTGAGAGTTTTGGTGGACGGTCCTCTCTAGATAGATTTGTTGTGGTGCCATATTCTTTCCATTTTGTGATGGTGGATTTAATGGTGCTCCGTTGGATTCTCAAAATTTCTGATATTTTTTATAACCCAACTTTGTCCCTAGTCTGTTTGGAGAGCTCCTTGGTCGTCATGGTGTGGCTTGCTCGGTGGTGCCTCTGGATTAGTGGTGTTGCAGACTCCTGGGCGTTTCAAAGCAGGGGATTTTATTTAGGGTCTTCATAGCTAAGCAAATATGCACACACCACTTGTTTTTTTTAAATTATTAATTACACTGGCCCCTCTCACCATGAAGGGTTGCGTCAGGAGGGGCATCTGCCGTAAAAACTCTGCCAAATTACTGATGCAGATTAATCAGCTGTGCCCACCCCTTGGGGAAAAAACAAGGAAGCAGCCAGAGGTACAAAAAAAAGATAATTTTAGTTTGTTTTTTCTTCATTTCACTGCACCTGGGCAGCACGGTGATCAGCACCATTGCCTCACAGCGAGAGGATCTGCATTCGAATCCAACAGCCGGCCAGCCTGTGTGGAGTTTGCATGTTCTCCCACAGTCCAAAGACATGCAAAGGGTTAGCTTAATTTGCGGCTCCAAATTGACTGTAGATGTGAGTGTGAGCGCGAATGGTTATTTGTCTCTGTGTTGGCTCTGCCACAGACTGGTGACCTGTCCAGGGTGTACCCCGCCCTTCGTCCAATGATAGCTGGGATAGACTCCAGCGTCCCCCCGCAACCCTGAGTAGGATCAACGAAAGAAGATAAATGAGTGAATGAATTTCGCTGCACCTGTTTAGACTGTTTTGTGTGGGTCCATTTCATGTCAGTCTGACAAATGTCCTTCACGTGTCTGTGTTTCATGCAAACCCCATGTACGATTTTGCCGTAAAAATGGAAAAGCTGGCAGCTCTGAGTTCTACATCAGTGTGTGTCTGTATGTATGCAGGCTTCATTTCCTGACTGTCTTCTGCGTCCTGGTGAGAAGTACCATCATGTGACTCGCTTCACCTTCACCACGCTCTGATCCGGCAGACAGAGAAGAAGAAAACTGCCAGTTTTGAAGTTGAACATGCCATTCCCTAAGTCTTCTCTTTAACTTTTTCTTTTGTACATTTACAGCATTGTGCGTAGTTTTGGATTGCCAATTTTTCCCTCAACACTGTGATTCTGACAGTCCAACATAACATTGTGATTATGCGCCATACTTATTGCATTAAAAACACAAATGATCAAGAATTCTCTCTTTCAAGCTGGCTCTTTCTTTCAGTGTGTCGCCTCACAGCAGGAAGGTTTTAGGTTTCAGTCCAGCAGCTGGTTGAGGTTTTCTGTGTGGAGTTTGCATGTTCTCCCTGTGACTGTGTGGGTGCTCTCCAGGTTCTTCCGACAGTCCGAAGACAGGTTAGGTTAATTGGTGAGTCTGCATAGGTGTGAATATGAACGTGAATGGTTGTCTGGACCATTTCATTGCTAGGTGAGGCCTGTTTGCTCATTATTCTTTGATAAATTAAGCAGATAAATGATGTGGAGTTAATTGAATGTGTTGAACTCTTCTTTGGGGTCTTTTCACTGGAACTTTCGATATGAGGTCTAAAGAGACTTTTAAGTAAAATAGGCCATCATTAGGCTGAAAAAACTATCAAAAAAATAGCAGAAACTTTAGGAGTGACCAAAACGACGATCTGCTACATTCTTATAAACAAGGAATGCACAGACCAGCTCAGCAACACTAGCAGGCCTGAAAGACCACGGAAGATAAGTGAAATAGATGATGGAAGAATTCTTTCTTTGGTAAGGAAAAGTCCCTCAAAAATATCTGTCCAAGTGAAAAATGCCTGAGGAAGTGGGCATATTGTCAAAGTCTGCAGTCAAGAGACACTGTCATGAATGTAAAAACAATTTTACAGCATGGTGCAAACCACTGGTTGCGCAGGAGGGTCACGTTAGATTTTACCAGAAGACATCTAAAAGAACCCACACTTCTGGAAAAAACATCTTTGAACAGATGAAACCAAAATAAGCCTGTACCAGAACGATGGAAAGAGAAGGGAACCTTATCCAAAGCATACATCTGTCAAACACGGGGGAGGCCGTGTTACGGCATGAGCACGTGTGGCTCCCAGTGGAACCGGGTCAGTAGCGTGTATTGTCAGCGTGACTGCTAAGAGAAGTTACTGGAAGACTTCTGAAGTGTACAGGGCTATGCTCTCCAAATATACTCCAAATAACACAAAACTGATTGGCTAGCACTTTACAAATGGGTAATGACCCAAAGTGTACGCTAAAGAAACTCAGTTTTTCCACGTAAAGAAATTGGATATTCTTCAACAGCTAAGTCAGTCAACTGATCTCTTTTCAGTTACTGAAGGTAGAGATACCCACAAACAAGCAACAACTGAACCGGCCGCAGTATTTTCTTCAAAGTATTAAAAATAATCCTTAAAATCGTATGAGCTCGTTGAATTACTTTTGAACATTTATAAATGGGGACTGTGTATAAACGTGCTGGAATTCCTAAACAGTAAAGGCAGTGCACTTTGATCATATCTTTGTTTACAGTGGTGTACAGAGGCAAGATACCAAAAATGTAACACCGTCTAAAAACTAACTGCATGAGAGCAATCCGTGACCTGTGTTTATGGAGGCGTGTTCGGGTGAGTGGGTATCCTACGACTCTGCCAAGACTTCTTGTGTTGCTATAGCAACCTCTCATTTATTATTCAAAGTGGCCTTTAGCTGCCGAGATTTCCAAAAATGTGGCAGAGTAAAGAACACAATGAAGATGTCTATTGTTGGCTGGTTGTTTGGCTTCTTGACATTCTGAGTGTAATAAGCAGAATGTGTGGTAGCATTCACACTCAGTATCATGCAACCGCATCTGTATTCATGCAGGGAAGAGTGAGAGTTCGGATTCACAATGGCAAAGGTGTCACAGACAGAATGGGGCCTAAAATTGCTGTTGATTTACTGTCTGTGTCCACAGGCAGAGGTTTTCATGCTAGAAGACAGTTTCTTCAGACTGCTTCACTCAATAATGCATTACTGCAGTTAGTTAATAGAGTTAGTAGAGCTCCATTAGTTTCAGTTTGTTTTTATTCTATAAGTTGCAGCCCTGGTGGTTTTTAAGGGTCTATTCAGTTTAATTCAATTCTAGCCATATAGCACCAGTTCACAACAAAAGCCGCCTCAAGGAGCTTCACACTGTAAGGTAAAGACCCTACAGCATTAGAGAGGAAACCATCCCCCATGAGCAGCACTTGGTGACTGTGGGAAGGAAGAACTCCCTTTTAACAGGAAGAGACCTCCAGCAGAACCAGGCTCAGGGAGGGGCAGCCATCTGCCTCGACCAGTTGAGGTGAGGGGAGAGAAGAGAGAAAGGAGACACAGACTATGGGAGAGAGAAGACAGCATTTAATGACATGACAAATAAATACATGGGGAGTGAAAAGAGGTGGGTGGAGAAGAAATGCCCAGCACATCATAAGAGGCCTCCCAGCAGCCTAAACCTATTGCAGCATAACTAAGCCCGAACAATAAACTTTAGCAAAAAGGAAAGTTTTTACATTTTACTGTTGAAATGAAAAATATTACTTCATCTTGAATTGTGTAGCAGCAGCATGCCTCCAGAAGGTTGGGACAGGGCCATGTTTCCCACTGTGTAGCATCTGGGAACTGTTTGCAGCCACCAGCAAAAAAAAAAATCAAGGAAAGAAGCTGTGTTAAAGAATCTATATTTCTTACTGATTCTCAAAGACTTCAGACACTACTACAAAACTTTAGACCCTCTTGCTATCTGCACACAGGGGTCCAAGGAATCTTCCAAGCGTAATGATGATGTTTTCTGGAGAATTGATTGATCTTTCAGTGGTGATTTCATGCCTGTTGATCTGTAATCTCAAGCATAACCTGCTATGGAGAAAATAAAGTTTTTAATTACATTTTTTATAACAGATCTGTTTCTGTTTCCACTGAATTATGCAGATTATAGGTCACATTCAAGATGGAAAGAGTTTTGAAATTCTCATGGTTTCAGGGATGTGTTCACTTTTATATCCCCGTTCCAGTAGGAGGCAAACTGCCTTTGTAACACTGAAAAACCCAGGTGATCTAGATAAACCCAAATCCTGCTTCACAGCGCAGCCCATGGCTAAATGCCTAGGCCCTCCTGTCATGGTTCCCAGACTGTCAGGCCTACCCCTCTCCTCCCCGTCCTGATACTGCTCGTGATTGGTTCCTCTCAGAGGCATGTCATCTCCAGCTGCAGTCTGCAGACACCGGCTCCTCATCTACATCATCATCCTCTGCTCCTCGCCACCTTTGCCAGCTCATTGGCAGTGGCTCAGCCTACTGGGACTTGGATTGGAAACCAGAGTGTCACTGAGGAGGATGCCGGTTCAAGACTCACCCTGAGCACCTGGAACAAGGAAAAAGAATGTTGCTGAGTGCTGGTTCAATGCCCACATGGGCCCCTATACATGGAGGATGGACTGGAAGCTGGAGGTGTGTCAGTTCCCCCCCTTGAGCAAGGCATTGAACCCCCACGTTGCTCCCCTGGTCCCTTTCCATAATGTGTGTGTAAACTTTAAACAGCATGTAGAGTTGTATACGTATAACATCAACAAAGTGAAAAGAATTTGAAGTTTCCCTGCTGTGAGACAATTAAAGGATTGCTTTCTATCTTTCTTACATCACGTGGTAACTTCAATAGTTACATGATCCTCTAGCTGTTTCTTTTTAGTACCACATACTTTTCTGGCCCTTTGTTGCCCTTATCCCGACTTTTTTGAGACGTGTTGCTGCCATCAAATTCAACATAAGTTAATCATTTCTAAGCTAGGCCAAACCTCACCACTAAAAAAAAAAATAAATCATGCCAATTCTTCTGTTACCTTTCACATCATCCTGCTAATAAACAACTCAAACCAAAAACATCACCTCCTTGGTGGAGTTAAACTAGAAGGCAATAATATAACAATGTTATTAATAAGCAACATTAAACAGTTGGCATAACTGAGCTCATTTGCACATCAATACATTCAGTTTTGCCTAAAGATATTGTGAAACCTTCCATATTTTAGGTGCTAATATTTTTTAGAATTTTCATTTTAATACATTTGTTACCATTAAAAACTCACTTTTCAGCTTTCATTCAAGGTAGTTGTGTGTCATCTTCATAATAAACACAAGATGGCAGTAGCGGCTTTGGGATGTTATTCAGCCTAACCCATAAAAATGTCCTGGACATGCTGATCGACATAGAGGCCTCAACAAGTAAAAGAAAAAAACAAACTAAACTAAAAAAAAGTAAAAAGTTGCTGAGCTAGAATACCAATTAATCAAGAAAATAATGTTTTATATCATCAGTAATCCAGCAACCTGTTCCACACGTCTGAATGAGAAAACTGCTGATAGTATGGGCCATGACAGAATTCATCCATGACGTTTTATCAAAAGTTGCTTCGTCGTGAACGAGTTGGCAATGTTTCCTGCTCGTGTTAACACAACAGGTCAATCACTTTTTCTCTTCCTCTTTCACTGTGTTGTAAATGCCAGTGAGCCAGTTTGTCCACATGTCATTTTGTGCAAAAATGCATTTAATATTTTAGCTCAAGTGTATCAAGTGGATAACTGCTACATTTACGGTGTTTTTAGCACAGTTAGTTTGCTTTCGTATGTTTGTTTACTTGCTTGCTTTTTGTTTTGACCGTGGCATCCTCGTTGAGCAGCAGCCGGAGTATTGGAACAAAAAGTAAGGCCTTTAAAAGAACCTGCCTGATCAGACTCATTTTGACGAGAGAAGCTTCATATTAATGATTTTTTCAAAATTCAACAGATTTTTTACAGAGGAGGCGGATGATGGTTGCTGACAGCCACTGCTCACTCTGAAGCCTTATGAAATCAATCTGTCATCAACAGGAAATAATTTTTTCCATTTCAATGCTGAGTTTTGCAATCGACAGCTGTTTTGTGACATTTAAACATCTGTGAATCCAGTCGGGAAGTAATTACGAAGTTACATATTGAAAATAACAAAGAATATATTTCATGCTCTTTTATGTTGTCTTTCATGATCAGGATTCACTTAATTCACTAAAAGTAAAAAACCTTGCTACTTCTGGTTTGGATAGCTCTGCTTGGCTGAGTGGATAGAGTGATACATTCAGTGGGTGGCGTGCTGGGTCCAGTTAGATAAGTGGTTAATTACAACAAAATATAATCTTTTGCTTCTAAAATGTAGACGAGCAAATTCACAGTATATCTTCTTCTTTCGGCTGCTCCTGTTAGGGGTCGCCACAGCAGATCATCTGCCTCCATCTCACCCTGTTCCTGCATCCTCTTCCCTCACACCAACCCTCTGCATGTCCTCCTTCACTACATCCATGAATTTTCTCTGTGGTCACCTCTCTTCTTAACCTAGCTTCTGTGGTGGAAAAATTTAACAAAAGAGTCTCGTGAGAAAGATCAATTGCAGTTTATTGGGGCTCGTGCGTGACAAGGGACAGACACAAGAACACAGAGTTTGTGTAACACAGAAATGCCCTCACTAACAGTTTTCCTGCCTGTGTTTATAGGATCTTAGTAGCAGGGAGTGATAAGAGATAATCATAACACCTAATTTCAACCAGCCCTGTGGTTGTTATCACATACTAGACGTCATGGGTAGATGGACGAGGTCTCCGTGACCTAAGACAAAACGTTAGACTAGCACAACAAAACCCTGAAGTACTTTTCCACTGGGTGCATAATGTACAGACAAGCAAAAATGAAAATTTCCATTACACTTCAACAACCCTCTCCCATATCTTCATGGTATGGCTCATCAACTTGATCCCTCTGTAGTTACTACAGCTCTGCACATCACCTTTATTCGTGAAGATTAGTACCAGTGCACTTCTTCTCCATT
>VUQH01012753.1:6097-17201 GCA_015106775.1 Etroplus canarensis
CAGTGCACTTCTTCTCCATTCCTCAGGCATTCTCTCATTCTCCAAGATTGTATTAAACAATCTGGTTAAAAAGTCCACTGCCCTCTCTCCTAGACATCTCCATACCTCCACAGGTATGTGGACCAACTGAACCTGAACCTCAGTTTAAACTCTAGTTGGTTATTCTCATTTGTAAAACTTATCACTGAATTTTAGTGAAAAGAAGCTGCTTGTTGTGTTACATTTTATTTCAATCTATAGTCTGATTATGTATCTCTAATCATGCTTTTTCACATATTGTAACAATGAAAACTTTGTAAACATGCAGAGAATACAAAAACATAGACAGCGACAAAAAGAGAAGTATGAATTAACATTAAAGTGAGTCTCCCGCTCATTCTCAGCTCCTTTTCTCCTCAGACTACTTGAAGTTGGACATAATCACTTCAATTAAATAGATCGCTGCATAATGACATTGAAGATAATTTTTTAAATATTTATGAAGCATCTTTCTGCCCAGTGTTACAGGAGCCATAAGAGAAGGTTCCTTTTACTGCATCAACTAACCGTACAAGGGTTCAGCTGCCTGAGAATCACACAGAATCCTGAACCGAATGCTTCAGTGAACAAATGAAGAAATTAAAGCTCTATTTTTCTTTCTTTGGCATCGCTCATACAGTGCTTATACTTTGCTCAGCTCACTTTAAAGAATCCAGAAACAGCACACTTTTCTTCCTGCAAATCCCCAAAGAATAGGTGTTATTTGGAGGACTGAAACATTCACATTAATGAAATACCAAGTTGATAGTAGACTGTATGAAAAATGCATGTGGTGCCAAAGAAGCAGCACACTGAGCCGGCTGTATTAGTCAGGAAATCGGAGCAATTCCCTGCAATAATCATTCAACATAACACAACTTGTAACACTCTGAGATGCTTCTCCACTTCACCACGAAGTAATTGGCACCCTACTGGGGCTCTGACGATGACACAGACTATAATCTGTATGAAAAGACAAGTCAGAGTCTAAAAAATGCCACATACATAGTTGAAGAATGGCATCAAGTGCATTGGGTTTTGTTTTTGGGTAAATAAATGATCATTTGGGCCATTTAATAATACTCAATTACATCAACAGCTGATTGCATTAGTTACTACTCAGCTGCCGAGATGGAGTAGTGAATGAGACTACAGGCTGACTGGTCCAACAGCAGAGGCAGAAGCCTCTCTGTGATCAGTAGGTTGTTGTAAGGGGGTTACATCAGGTAATAATCTGTCTGAAAAACAAAGACATCAACTTAAGATGTATTTTTGCCAGAGGCACTGCTCAGTGGGTTACTCTCTAAGCAACCACACTAGCACAAACACATTATCAGACTTTTTATTTATTATCCCTGCTGCCGGGTCTGGGTTCAAGCCCGTTCCACCCGGATTATCATTTATATATGAAAAACAATTTTTAAAAAAAGCAGGCATCCTGTCAGTGTCCATACTCTGCTTCTTCTTTTGGCTGCTCCACCTTTTGGCTCTTCCATCTCACTTTATCCCTGCATCCGCTTCCCTCACACCAACCCTCTGCATGTCCTCCTTCACTACATCCATCAGCCTTCTCTGTGGTCTTCCTCTCCTCCTCCTGCCTGTCCATCCTCAACATCCTTTGTCCAGTATGTCCACTATCCCTCCTCTGAACATGTCCAAAACCATCTCAGCCTCGTCATGCACTACTAAGTACTGCGTTTCCGCTGTATTGCAGTAAAGTGCAGAGAGGGAACACCTGTGAGTCTGTTGTGCGCTTGCTGTGTTTGCAGCAGCTTCTCACCTGCACGTTGTGTTTTCAGGACTTTGTAGGTGAGGCTCCCATTCACAAGGCAGCTCGCTCAGGTAGCCTGGAGTGTATCCAGGTCCTGTTGATAGCAGGCGCCAAACCACAGTAAGTACCAGCAGTCTGTGGTGAAGTATCCACTGTGAAGCAGCACGTCAGCTCTGTCACGCTGAGTGTGAGCCACGGCAGCTCTGAGCTCTGAGATTGGACTGTTTTTGGTGAGAGCGCCTCCTGGCTCGCCGCTGCTGTTTGCACACGTAAACCCAAACGATGTTAAAGTGGCAGCAGACGGCTTCATCCTCTGATCAGCAGATAAAAAAAACAATCAAAGGTGTGCTGAGGCAGCCTTCAGTGCTGCTGTGCTAATGTTGAAGAAGCTCAGCTGCTGTGGTTCCACTGCAGTTTGTGTTGTTAGATGATCTTATTACCAATATCTGATCAGCTGTTTGGGAGGGAACGGGCCACAGCGCTTTACTTCAGGCTTCTTACAGTCACGATCGAGGTCATTCTCACTGGTGCTTGTATCGTTTACCTGTAAATAGCGTAACGTTCATTAATTTAAAATGTCCTCTCTCCACTCGTTAGGAGAGTGCGGTCAGTGTGTGTGTGGGGGTCATGACGAGCGGGGTACATTTCATACTCCGTAGCGGAGCGTCCAACGCAGAGCAGAACAGTGTGGGGTTTAAGCTTTGCCAAACCAAAGCTGATAATGTGAGGAAAGACTCGCCCGCTGTGAGGCGCAGCTGATGAAGACCTCAGGTGACGGCGGAGTCTCGCTCAGTTTGGCAGCACGTGTGCCTGCTGAGAGCGTGTAACTGATGCAATCACAGTGAGACGGCGATGCCACGAGGAGTGGAGAAGAAGTGCACTGGTGCCGCGCTGCACGAATAAGGGTGACGTGCAGCGCTGCAGTAGCTACAGAGGGATCAAGGTGATGAGAAGGGGGGAAGAAGAGAGGTGACCATCAGCGAGCAGCAGTATGGCTTCATGCCGAGAGCTCAGCTGCAAGGAGACTGGATTAGATTCACCAAGAGAGACTTCAGCTCCCCTTTCTTCATCGTCACGCAGTGTGACACCTCACTGTCTGCTAGGAAGCCATCTCCTTCATCTGTAGCGCCGCTTAAGAAGGATTAAAGACAGGGTTAGTGGTCTCACCCTGCGGTCAGAGTAGACGTTAGACTGTTTGAGTGGCCGTTCTCTTCCAATCCAGCTCGTTTAAACAGACTGAGTCACATTAGAGTGAAAGACTGATAGTCATGTTATCTCTGTGTGTGTGTGTGTGTGTGTGTGTGCGTGCGTGTGTGTGTTGTTTTTCCACAGCTGATGTGATAGAGAGAATTAGAGAAAAAGCAGAAAAGCTCATGTGTTTGTGTCCAGATGTGTCCCGCTGACTGACAGAAACAAATATGGACACAGTTTGTAGACATTGAAACCTCCTCCTGCTTTCCCTCTGACTTCTCTTTAAACACACAGGTTTAGCTGTTATTGTCCTGTAGTTTCATCAGTGCGGCAAAAGTTGTTATTGTAATGAAAATGCGTTAGCATGGGTAATGTCAGAGCAGATTGACTTCATGTTTTGTTACCAACGCGACATTAGGCAGGTGGTCGTAATCACTGCATTCACTGAATGAGACAGTATCCAGGTCAGCTGGTGTTACTGGATCATACTGGGGCTGTCACATCAGTCTGTAAGCTGGTAGTTTACATTTTTCCACAGCATATAAGAGAAAAAGAAGCTTGGTGTAGTTCAGACTGTGCTGTGAACAACAAACATTCAGCGTCCTCCAGGCTCCGACACGGAGAACGCATCAGGGCTGCGATCTCCACGTGACCACGCAGCTTTCTTTCGCTGCATGGAGGCTGGAGAGAAGTCAGAGGTGCGGAGAACACTCGAGTCTGTCGGTGAATACACACCGTGAGCTTTTCTGCCTGAAGGTGCAAGCCTTTTGCCTTTTATTGCCTCGTGTGTGGATGTGTGTAAAACAGAAACCTCGCATGAGCTTCATGTTCACACTGTGCCAGCACACACAAACAGCCTGCACGTTGTGATGTTTTCCAGCTGTTGAATTTGAACCTGATTTTCTCGAGTCATCCCAGAAAGAGGGAGCAGTCCAAATAGGCACTGCAGACTCTGCCGCACGTGCATCTGCCAGCATCTTACAGTAGCGGCAATGAGCGTTCACTATCGCTTCCCACAGTTTCTGCAGCTGGCAAGCTGGCGAGGTATTTCCTGCAGCGACGCTAACAAAGCTCTGATAATGGGTGTCATGTTTAGGCCTGCATGCTTAGCTCCTAACTGACTGTTTTCATGCTAACAAAGCTCAGCTGACACGCCTCAGGGATTACTGTAGCAGCTCACGCACTCGTGTAAAGAGTCAGAGCAGGTAAATGTGAGTACAATGAAATGTTTCTTTCCACAAGTTTGGAACCAGAAGGTCACATACACTCACTGGCCACTTTGTTAGGTACACCTGTGAACTCTGCCAGCAGTCCAGGACAACAAGCATTGCCACAGAAATGAGACTTCCACACGCCCCGTGTGGGTGCATTTCATGGACTTTTAAATGGGAAGCACAACCCAAAGGAAGAAAACAAGACACGAGTGGCCAGGAAAAACGCCTGTGAGGTCTGAGGTCCGACAGTGAGGCTCACATGGGGGCATGTGGCGGGCGGAGAGGTCAGTTCCTAAAAAAACTAGGTCAGAAGTCTAGCGCAAGAAGATCCATAATGAACAGAAGAAAGTGGAAAACAAAACTACACAGGATGCATCCAATAAAAGTAGCTGGAAACTGTTTAACTCACTACAAAGGTTTATTTCTACAGCGCCTTTAAAGACAGGAGTGCCTCACAAAATAGATTCAATGAAAGACAAATCAGATGAAAGCGGAAATAAACTGGTTAAAGGAAGGTGAGTCTGAACAGATGGTCTGCGTTTTTAAAATGTCCACAGACTCAACTGTTCTCAGTTCCAATGGGAGACAGGTCCAACCTTTACAAGCAGCCTTTAGTTAGAGTCTTGTATGATGGACTACCAGCAGACCCTGATCCGAAGACGTCACTTCTGCTGCTGCTGTTGCTGGTCGCCTTCAAAAGTTCTTTAATATAAGGAGGGCTCTTAGCCTGCAGTGCTCTGCACACAATAACAAGGATTTTATACTGAATTCTAAATCAGGAGCCAGTGTAAGGACAGAAGGATCAGTATGACATGAGACCTGCTAGATTTAGTGAGCAGCGTTTTGGACCACCTAGAGAAGAGCAGCTGAGACATGAGTAGAGAGTTACAATAGTCCAGTTTGGCAAATATTCCTCAGACGATAAAAGGAGGAGCGAACCAAACACTGCCATGAAGGTCCAGACTCCGAGCCTGGTCCATAATGGCATAATGGTTTCTCAGTGCAGGTGTAACAGCAGGAGACAGAGGACCAAGATCTAATAACATGTCTGGCATAACGTGAGCAGGAGCAGAGACAAGAACTTCAGTTTGGTCAGAATTCAGTTGCAAAAAAAAACTGGCCTGCCATCCGAGCTTTTATACAGTCGGTACATTCAGACAGTTCTTCAGGTTAAAAAGACACGTACAACTGAACATCATCAGCATAGAAGTGACAGGAAACATTTTTAAAGGTTCCTGTAAGATCCCACAAAGGGAGCAGATAAAAAGAAGACAGCAGGAGGACCCAGAACAGAACCCTGAGGAACACCACAGAAGGTTTGAACAGATGACACGTTTTCCAACAGCAACCAAGATGGTTCTGTTAGACAGATATGATGAAAACCAAGAGCAGTTCCAGAGATACCAGCCGACTGTCCGCAGTATCAGACACAGCTCTGAGGTCCAACAGGACCAGAACTGAGCATTAATCATTATGGACCATCAAAAAAAATGTGACGATGCTGCCATCTCCCCACCACATGGTTATGTTGAGGCTTGGTCAGCTGCTGGGCTGACTGCTCCAGAGTTCTCAGGTGTACTCACTTCATAGCTGAGCCAGGTGAACAGAAGCTGAGGAAAAGCTGGGAAATAAAAATGTATCTTTTCAAAGTCCAGAAGCTCCCAGGCTGAGATTCTGTATGGAGGATTGAACCTGTGTAGCAACTCTAGTAAATGAAGCTTCTCTCAACACCTGAAAAGACATTTTGATGCTTTGTCAGCGTTTTCTTCCACAAAACCCCACAGGATGAAGGCACTGTGAGCACTGAGAAGGAAATGATTAGTCTGTTAAATTAAAAAATATTATTTAATGACAGCTGAATTCAGTATGTCACGGTGAAAAAGAAAGTACACCCTCTTTCTGCTGTAGGGGTTTATTCTATCAGGATCAAATAAAAGTTATCTGGTCTTTAGCAGGTCTTAAATACAACCTCAGATGAACAACGCCATGACATTTCATCACAAATAATGACATTGTGTCATTTTTTTTTAAACACAAATTAACCAAAATACAGAAGCAATGTGTGAAAAACTATATACAGACCCTGATCCAGCAGCTTGTGGAACCTCCTTTAGCAGCAATAAGTTGCAGTCTTTATCATCTCTCACATGGTTGTGGAGGAATTTTGGCCCACTCTCTGTTACAGTGATGCTTCAGTTCATTTCTGCACAGCTCTCCTAAGGTCCCACCACAGCTTTCAATGGGGTTGAGGTCTGGACTTTGACTGGGCCATTGCAGCACCTTGATTCTTTTCTTTTTCAACCATTCTGTTGGAGATTTGCTGCTGTGCTTGGGGTCATTGTCCTGTTGCATGAGCCAGTTTGTTGCCAAGCTTTAGCTGCAGGACAGATGTCCTCATGTTTGACTCTAGAATACTTTGGTATAGAGGGGTTCACGGTGGACGCAATGACTGCAAGGTGCCCAGGTCCTGTGGCTGCAAAACAAGCCCAAATCACCATCCCATGGTCAAACATGTCCACTTTGGACAGACCAGACCAAATTTTTTCAGATGTTGTGTTTTGTTCAAGTGCAGCTTTGCAAACCTAAACTGTGCTGCCATGTTCTTTTTTAGAGAGAAGAGGCTTTCTCCTGCAACCCTTCAAACAAGCCATACTTGTTCCATCTTTTTCTAACTGTTCTGTCATGAACTTTAACCTTTGACCTGCTAACTGAGGCCTGAGATGTAGCGCTTGGGTTTTTTGCACGGTCTGACCTTGGGCTGACTTTGCTGGGACGCCCACTCCTGGGAAGTCTGTGGCATTGTGTTAATTCAATTCTATTCCATTCAAGCACCAATTCCCAGCAAAAGTTGCCTCGAGGCGCTTCACACTGTAAGGTAAAGAGAGAACCCCAACAATCAGACCATCCCCTGTGAGCACCCACTGGGCGACTGTGGGAAGGAAAAACTCCCCAACACACACCTGAGTGCTCCAGAGCAGCAGCCTGACTGATGATCAGTTAATCAGTCCATTGATCAGCAGCTCCTGGCTGATACTGACCTCTGACCTCCTGTGGAAGCAGTGAGGCTGGACTTGATGTTTTACACACTGTTTTTGTTAAGTGAATAATGAAACAGTGTAACATGTTTTGTCCTTCTGAGGTTGTATTTACCTCATGTTAAGACCTGCTGAGGACCAGAGGAGTTTTACTGTGATTCATAAAACCAGGAGTTAGATTTAGATGAATGTTCATTCCTTCAGTTTAACTGCTTCAGCCTGTTTTTGTCTTTTCTGGTTTGAGGAAGTTTCATAAAAAATAAGAATGAGGAAAACGTTTGTAATTAATTCAGTAAACTTTGTTAGTTCTATATTCATTCCATGTGAGGAGAGATATTTCCTTTCTCGTTTGGAGCTCATGAACATCAGATTGTTAGAATATTTCCTAAAATCACTGTCAGCACCTGCTTGGAGCTCCTTTACCAGGAGTTCTGGTCTGGAGGTGATCAGCTTGTGGCTCTGCTGAGATGTCAGTGGAGCTCAGGTTGCTTTGAGAGCTCCTTCATCTCGTCTGGGTGTTTCTCACAGATTCTGTGGGGTTGATGTCGGGCAAGTTGGCTGACCAATCAAACACAGTGATAACATGGGAAACAAACCCTTTGGTGGTAGTTTTGGCTCTGCGGGCACGCCCAGTCCTGCTGAAAAGGCAACCAGCTTCGCTGTGAAGCTGCTCAGCAGATGGAAGCATGAAGTCCTCTGCTCTGACTGAACACTCTGTGTGTGTTCGCTACAGGCCTCACACACACATTCAGAGACACACACATTCATAGGCATACACAGAGACACACATTCATATACATACACACAGAGACACACATTCAGAGACACACATTCATATACATACACACAGACGCGCGCACATTCATATACATACACACGTTCACATACACACACACATTCATTCATACATTCACACTCGGATGGATACATCAGGAGCAATTTGGGTTTCAGCGTCTTGCCCAAGGACCCTTTGCACATAGACTGGAGCAGCTGGGGATGGAACCATCAACCCTCCTGAGCCACAGCTGTTGGCTGACGGTCCCCTCAGCTCAGCAGCTGCTTCCCTGATGTGTGCACCGACACCCCACTCAGTCCACGCCTGTGAACATCTCCAAGGTTCTTGTCTTGACGCAGAGCGACAGTGAAGGCGTCAGTGTCCTCCATCACCGTGTCCTGTCCTCCATTACTGTGTCCTGCACAGGGCTGTCTTTATACAGTTTGAAGAGTAATCATCAGTAAAAACTATAAAGGTTGAAATATTTCCCCTCACATGGATGAATAGAGTATCTGAGGGTGTACTGAGATGCTAGATTCCCAGCTTCTGGACACATTTCATTTTATGTATATGAGTTTGAGTAGGTGTTCATATGTCAGGGGACTGTGTCCTACATCAGTATAGCTAAAATAACACAAACTGTTGATTCATTAAACTACTTCAGATCTGTTCTGGGATCAGTATGGTTTGCTTCAGTGAGATAAAGCTCAGATTGGATAGGATGTGTTGCCGGGGGAGACTCACAGATGTCCAGAGCACAGTTTTCTGGATGTCCTGATGATCTCTCCCTGCAACGTGAGAGACGTGTTTGTTCAGAGGCAGTCAGGTGGTTTGAGCTGTGAGGCTGCCGTCGCACAGGAAGCAGTTTGTCTCACCCCTCTCTCGCTGCTTAGGTTAAGGAATGCCAGTGGGCAGACAGCGGCGGACCTGGCGCACGCTCACGGCTTTCACGACTGTTTCTGCTTCATCTCCGATGCCCAGAAGTTCGGTGGACTCCACAGCAACACGGTCCCGAATGGAGACGTCGCCCCCTGTGGCCAGGCCGTGGTCAGCAGGAAGCGGCAGCTGGCTGCCGTGGACGCGGAGCACATGAAGAAAGCCAGGAGAGCCGAAGGTAAGAGGCCTGCCGGCAAAAACGCGGCTCTCGCCAAAACCTCGGGGCCTCACGTTGTCCCTGTGTCCTCCTGCAGGTGTGCTGGTGCTCGAGGAGCTGGAGAGCATGAACCTGGAGCTCAGCTCAGGTGGGTCACAAAACAACACACGAGTCCAGCGTGGTGAGATCTGCTCGTGAAGACGTTTCCTCCTAACCTGTGTCTTTAAAAACAGACGTCGCCAACGGAGACCCTCACACGTTGCCTCCTGCTGTCCACGATGATGCTGAGCTCCACAAAAGCCCCCTGCCGCCGTCCTCCGCCTCTTCGGCACCTTCTCGGCGCGCTCCGGCTGAAATGTGCGGCTCGCTGCACCTGAGCGGCAGCCCCGGCGGCTGCGCGTCCCGGTGGCCGACGGGAGCAGACTGCGGGGATGTCTTACATTACGGACACTACCACGGCTTCGGCGACACGGCCGAGGAGCTGGGCGACGGCGGCTGCGTCCCAGCTGAGCACGCGCCCAAGCGGGCTGCGGACGGCGCCGTCCACCTCTACCACGCCTAGACTCGGATCACGGCAGCGTTCCCGGCTCTCCTGTGGCCTTATCCAGCGGTTGGAGCTGACTAAAGATTAGTGACGTCATTCACAGGTGATACCAAAAATAATCTTGAAGCCGTCTGTCCCTGAACAACTCAGATCCTCTAGTAGTAGAAATCCATCCATCACAGGGCGAGGGGCGGGGTCCACCTGCGCAGGTCCATCACAGGACTGTCTAACTGGACTTTTGGATCCGTTAACATCGGAGCTGTAGTTTCCCTGAACGTCCTTCTGACGTCCCATCGCAGGCCAGCGTTCCTGACTGTATTCCTTTTTAATCTAATCAGACTGAAAAGCGTCGAGTCCGTCTGCGGTCCGTCCTCGCAGCGCTGAAGCAGACACAGCTGTACTTCACTGGCGGGGGTGGGGGGGGGGCACCTGTACGTGTACGCTTTGGGCCTTGTGTGTGGGAGGCTGACCTGTGACCCGAGGAACAACTGCGAACTCCCATCCTGCCTTACCAAAGGGGGCCTGTCATTGGTTTGTGTGTTAGAGACGGTGGCTGCCTTTATTCACAGCTCAGCTGTCATTTTCTAAGGTTTAACGTCTTGTTTTTTGTGACATCAGAGGGAACAGACACTGTGTGTTACAGTCCACCCAGGCTTTACTCTGTTCCTGCTTTTATACTCAATAAACCTGTTTTACACTTTCAGAACTCCAAGTCCGTCTTTATTTATGTAGTTCTTTAAAACTGAAAGAATGTGATGTGTTTTTTGTCAAACCAAGAAGGTGTTCAGTGACATCCTGTGTCCACTTCATTAGGTCCACCTGATTAGATTGACTCCAGCTGCCTCATAATAGATTCTGCTGGGTGTTTAGTTGGAAATGTAGCCTTCAGCTGGAGTTTTAATATCCTGAAACAGCGCCATCATGCTGGACCTTATAGACATTTAGGTGAGAAGTTCACGCCTGACCTGCTCACACTTCAGTGAAGCCAGACAGTTTGACCTTCATACCGTGAATATATCCTGAGTTACCCTCTCAGTTCATACAGGAGGGTCCAAATGTGGCTCTTTTGAGGTCCCAATTTTTATTCCAGTGTTTCTGAGCCCTCATAAGTACAGAAGAGATCCACGGGATGTTCTCAGAGCTGAAGAACTGCAATCAAATCATTTGCAGGAGTTTCAACCTAAAGCCAAGCTCTGCTTTATTTTCAGAAGCATGAGATCGCTCACAGCTAGCTGGCTGTGGGTCTTTTTTTTTTTTTTTTTAAAAACCTGTCCTGTCTGGCAGCATTAGCAAGCAGAATCATTGTCTGAATGCTTTATTGTCCCAAACACATTGGATTTGCCAAAAGGAGTTCTATAAACTTTATAGGCTCCTCTTGTTGATACATTTCTTTCTTTCTTTTTTTTGCCAGAGCAGACAGGTAGGGAAGAGAAAAGAGAGAAAGAGAGAAGAAGAAAAAAGAG
>VUQH01012755.1:0-12733 GCA_015106775.1 Etroplus canarensis
GCCAGTTGACCTAATTAGTTTCAACATGTTCCTGAAGCTGTTTCTTTTGTAGCACCACTTACTTTTCCAGCCTTACACTACCAGTTAAAAGTTTGGACACACTTGACCATAGTGGAGTATGGCCAAGTGTGTCCAAACTTTTTACTGGTAATGTAGCACCTTTCAAGACAAAGGTCACTAAGTGCTTCACAACAGCAATCAACAAACAATACAAATATTAAAAACAACAAGTGTCCACTAGCTAAAAGCAAGTGGGTAATAAATAGTAATTTCCCCCAGGGATTAATAAAGTATTCTGATTCAGATACAGGAAGGGCATCCGGCGTAAAACCTCTGCCAAATTACCAATGCGGATTAACCCACTGTGGCGACCCCCTGGGGAACATACAAGGGGACAGCCGAAGGTACATTTCTTTAACATGTCCCTACACAGGTTTACCCTGTAAAACACTCCAGAGAAGTTTCCTCACTTAACAGTTTTTTACTTTCACTTAAAGCTTGTAGATTCATTTTGCTTTGGCTTCGTTTTAGTCAGTAAAGGATTTTGTTCCGGCTGCTTCTGTTAGACCCAGACGTCGCGTATCTCCACGGTAGTGATACATAACAGCAGCGGTTTGTACGACAGACCACTCCGCCCTCCCAGCGTTCTGTGCTCTTGAACGGTTTAAGTACAGAAAGAGCAAAAAAGCAGTATGGCTAAAATATACAGGAAGTTAAAAGCACGTAACCAACCTTTGAACCCTTTGCGTTGCTTTGAATATGTGCCGCAGATGAGCTCTCTCTCAGCTTCGATGAGCCCGCTCTTCAAACCGCCTTAAGTGCGCACCAGCTGAGACTGCAGCGCATCATCTCCACATCCGCCCAGCTGGCAGACCACTCAGCTTCCTCAGCTGACTCCACTGCCTTTACTCGGCTATTAAACGGAGGTGAACAAAAACATCAAGCAAGACAATACCGAGTCAAACATTATAATTTACCTCTAATCTGAAAGTTTGGGTGCTCAGTATAATAATACTTAATAATGCTGATAGATTTTTGATGTGAAAAAAAGGGAAGTAAACATCTGCTGGGTTTACTCTGGTTCAGTGGGTTGTGAGGTAGAAAAAAACAGCATTTAGGATCACTCAGTAATGAAGCAAGATCATGCTCTTTTTTGTACTAACATGCACCATTCTCATGATTATTTATTCTAATGTTTGTTCTGATTTCTCTCAGCAGGAATATTCAAGCTGCTGGGCAGTGATCATGAAGCCTGAGAGAAGTTCCATTATTGATGAGGAGTTCTATATGCCACACTTGGGGAATCTTTGTGTTTCTCCTCTTCATCTTCATTCAGATGTTCTACCCCTTGGTGTCTCCTGCTGGTGTGTACTTTTTCTCCAATGAGATCCCAGTCAGCCTCTTTCTCTTCTGTCAGATCCATGGTCAGGTATCCTGCAATGGCTCATCCAGCAGAGCTGAATCTGAGATGATAGTTAAGATCCCCAGCACACTGGTTTGTGTAGCTTTATATCTTTCAATGGTGCTTATGGCCTTTGCCATGCTGAACATGCTGCGCGCCATCCGTGCCAAAGACAGAGACACTCTCTTTCTTAGCATGGCTTACCAGATTGCATCAACCCTGTTCATCGTGGCCGCTGTTTTGGGTTTTCTTCTTGTTTATCACTCATACCTGTGGTGGAAAGACTTGGGTATCTGGGTCTACACCTGTCTAATTTTGGTGTGCGAGCTGGCTGCTGCAACATTTCTGACCTATGTACCGAAAAATAGGTGGGCAGCAGACCAAACGGCAGCAAATAACTTGGAACAGACAGGCCCTGCTTAAACAATGACCAAGTCTCTGCTTGATATATTAACTGATGGCCTGCTGTCCTGATAAATTGTATTGTTTTTTTTTAGATATGTTTAAAATCTTTTGAAGCTGTAATATTTTTGAAAGCTAATATAAATGAACTAGATTAATGTCTCACTATAACAAAAAATAGTCTTTAGTATCTGACATGCACAGCTGGTGGGTTCATTGTATATTAAAAGTGCAAATAACTCTTGCAGTTTCTTTGTACATACACACACACACACGTATATATATATATATATATATATATATGCATACACAACGCACATGTTTATATACATGTTCTGATAAATCTCCTACTTCATATATACTGTAGTGATTTTTTTCTGTATTTTAATAAATTCAAAAAAATACAAATGCTTTATGATTACCCAGTTTTGCTTAAGTTTCTCACCACACAAAGAAGCCACAGGTACAGCAGCAGTACCATGCTAGGTGAAATAGCAGGAACTCATCACAGAATGTGGTGACATACTGTCACATAACCACAGCGGCTGTCAGTTTCATGTTCAGTGTAATATGTATCAACAAAAAAAACCTGCCCTGTTTTTCTCATTAAAATGTTTAATGACCCTAAAAGATACCATGTCGTTAAGGGAAATTTTCACAGTTCTATCTTGAAAAAATAAAGTCTAGGTCACAGGTGGCAGAAACAAATGATTTACTAGTTTTGTTAGAACTGAAGCCTATGTCAAGCCACATACTTTAAGAAGATAAAATGAGTAGTTCCCTATAAATGAGGGTTTATATGTTGGCAGTGAAACACAGGCAGCAGCAATTAAATGTCATTTCAGTGCAAAAGTGAATTATTGGTGTTGGTCTTTGGATCCACCCCATGAAGCCCTACTCATCTGGCACTTTATTTAATGGATCAGTTCTGAGAACCACCTCTTTGTCAATGAGTTGTGTGCATCCTCAAATACTGACTAGTCTCTGAATTTGTAATTTAGGCAGCAGCCATTAAATAAGAGTTTTCAATGAGTGCAAACACTTCTTTCATTTATTTAACACATCAACAAAACAGCACATATTTCAGTGGCAATTAGAAAAGTTCATCAGGTGAAAAAAATGTCCCGTACAAGCTGCAAAGCATCGTTGTCTTCTGCAGCATTTGCTGGTGTTTGTGACGGCTCACGTCCTCTCCCAGTCTCCACATCCACGTCCGTTAGTGCATCACAATGCTGAACTGGTTTGGACAGCCTATCCTCAGACCCAGTATGTCGTGGGCTTTCGGTGTACGGTACTGTCTCCACCTCTGTAATGTCCAAGTCTGTTTCTGAAACATATGTCATCTCTAGGTCTTCAGTGCAGTCTGAAGAGGAATCCTCCACAGTCACTGCCTTCACTGTCTGGTGGGGAATGGTGGGATTCTCCCTCTTCTTCGTTGCGTCTGTTGCCCTTTGTTCACCCTGTGTGTGGGAAATTAGTTTATCAAGCATATTTCAGACAACAGGGTGCAACCTGCACTGTATAATCACCAACAACATGCTGTACTACATCATCAGGAATTTACCTGAAATACATGCTAGAATACAGGATATACATGACACAATAAAAGGATCTAAATATAATAGATTTAATCTAGGAAAACAAAATTAAAGCTTAAAAAAGATGAATGGCGCCACCTGCTGGTGTGTAAGGAGATGCACATCCTCACAGGAACTGTTGGTGAGATAGGAAACTGCTGCTTCTACCAGCTCTTGCTCGTTCATACAGTAGAAAGCAGCCCTGAGGACATATCAGTGCATAGTGTGAGTTAAAAAAAAACTGTTAAGAGGCTTTAAATGGGGCCTTAAACCGACACTCGATCGTGTTTCCTACCACCACTACCTGGCAGCCTTCCGTTTTCTCTTCTCTTTGACTTTTTCCTCTTTCTTTGCCATCCATACAGGCAGTGCCCGCTGCCTTTCTGCCATGCTGCTGTAAAGCACCTCTTAAATCTACTGTAACATCATGTCAAAAGAATACAGAGAAACCCTGATCAGCTCTGCTGTCTGACCCAACCCACCTCAACCCCACCCACCAATCACAGCAGAGGAGCCCGGAAGTCACGGGTTGACCGAGTTGTTAGCGACGCTTAGCGGATAAATAGAAAACAACACCGTCCAACAGCCTCAAGAGGCAACTTTGAACCAGATGGTTTAACCCTGGAGAACAAGTGCACTGGTTACAGTCTTTAAGAATAAGGGTGACTGCATATGGAGTCATACCATGAAGATACAGGAAAGAGTTGTTGGAGTTAGGTTAAGAAGAGAGGTGACCATCAGCAGTATGGTTTAAAGAGCACAACAGTTGCAGCGTCTGCTTTAAGAGTGCTGATGGAGAGGTGTAGAGAAGGTCAGAAGGAGTTGCAATGTGTTTTTGTGGTTCTTGAGAAAGCATATGATAGAGTGGTGAGAGAGCAACTGTGGTATTGTATGAGGATGTCAGGAGTGGCAGAAAATTGTGTGAAGGTGGTGCAGGACATGTATGAGGACAGTGAGACAGTGGTGAGGTGTACAGCAGGAGAGACAGATGGGATCCCAGGTGGACAGTGGGCTTACATCAGGGATTCGCTCTGTTTGCAGTGGTGATGGACAGGTTGACATATGAGGTCAAGCAGGAGTCTCCGTGGATGATGTTTACAGATGACATTGTGATCAGTGCTGTGTATTCCATTATTGTAAACTCAAATGTTATTAAGAAATGGTCAGACAGA
Source organism: Etroplus canarensis (assembly GCA_015106775.1). Classification (NCBI taxonomy): domain Eukaryota; kingdom Metazoa; phylum Chordata; class Actinopteri; order Cichliformes; family Cichlidae; genus Etroplus; species Etroplus canarensis. Next base: position 4,554 of record VUQH01012755.1, read on the forward strand.
AATACTATTAAATGTTCAGTTTCTGTGTCATATGTCAGGACAGGATCAAGAGTGTGACTGAAATGGTGAGTTGGTTCATTTACACTACCAGTCAATAGTTTGGACATGCTTGGCCATAGTGGAGAATGGCCAAGTGTGTCCAAATTATTGACTGGTAGTGTAAGGCTGGAAAAGTAAGTGGTGCTACAAAAGAAACATCTTCAGGAACATGTTGAAACTAATTAGGTCAATTATCAACAGGCTGTAATGTGACCGAGTATGAAACAGGCACCTTAGAGAGACAGAGTCTCTCAGAAGTAAAGATGGGCAGAGGTTCAGCAATCTGCCAGAAACTGTGCTTACAAATTGTGAGGCAATTTTAGAAATATGTTCCTCAATGTAAAAATGGAAAGCCATTGAATTTTCCATCATCTCCAGTACATGATATCATCAAAAATAATCAGAGAATCTGGAGATATCTCTGTGTGCAAGGGACACAGCCAAAAACCAATACTGGATGCTTGTGATCTTTGAGCCTTTAGGCAATACTGCATTGCAAACAGGCATAATTCTGTCATGGAAATCATTGCATGGGCTCAGGAAGCCTTTCAGAAATGTAGGTCTGTGAACACAGTTTGCTGTGTCATCCACAAATATACATTACCAGGCTACATTTTGTGAAAAGCAAACTGAGTCTAATAATGAATTAAATGCAGTGTTAAGGCTGTCATTTTCAACATTTACATCAATGTTGAAATCACCTACTATAATTATTTTGTCTGAACTGAGCACCAAATTGGATAAAAAGTCAGAGAATTCATATAGAAACTCTGAATATGTAACAGGCGGACGATAGACAGCAACAAATAAAACTTGTTTTTGAGTTTTCCGGTCAGGGGGACTGAGGCTAAGAGTGAGGCTTTCAAATGAAGTATAACTCTGTCTAGGAATTTGGTTGATCAGTAAACTAGAGTTAAAGATTGCTGCCACTCCTCCTCCTCGGTCTTTGCTTCAAGGATTCTGACAGTTAGTAAGAATTGAGGAGGTTGATTCATTTAAACTGGTGTATTCTTCCTGCTGTAACCAGGTTTCTGTGAGACAAAACAAATCAGTGGGTTGATCAATTATTAAAACATTCACTAACAGGGATTTAGAAGAAAGAGACCTAATGTTCAATACTTCACATTTAATTGTTTTGCTCTGTGGTGCCAATGAAATGGTCATTATTTTTTCTTTGTGATTTTTTAATGTTAAGGCGTTTTTTTAAAAAACAGTTTTAAGTGAATTTTTTTTAAGTGATCTGGGAGCAGACACAGCCTCTATGGGGATGGGGTTTTGGGGGGGTGACAGGAGGTTCATGGATATAATGAAGGACATACAGAGGGTTGGTGTGAGATAAGAGGATGCAAGGGATAGGGTTAGATGGAGGCAGATGATCCACTGTGGTGACCCCTAACAGGAGCAGCCAAAAGAAGGAGAATTCAGATGTTATAGGGTTATACTGCTTTCAGTCTATCTGTAAGATGGCATTGGAGCATTCAGTTGCTACATTTCTTTGCCTTTTCATTTAAGGAAAACAAAACAATGACCATCCCTGCCAACCAGAAACCCTGGTTGAATGCAGAAGTGTGTTCTGTCTTAGGGGTGTGGGATGCTGTGTTCAGAGCAGGGAATGCAGTTGCACTCAAGGCAGCCCAACAGTACCTGACCACAAGCATAAAGAGGGTAAAATCGGAATATGCTCTAAAATCCGGGGACATATATGTTAAGATAACTCTCTGGGCATGTGGAGGGGCATTAAATGCACCATGTACTACAAGAAGACTAATGCACAATGCCCACCAGAGCCATTGCAACAGATGAACGAGTCGGGTCCTGAAGGACACTGCATACCAGAGCTCAGCGGTCATGAGTGACATCCTGTGCTTAACAAATTTATTCAGTCATGACCAAATGTAACGTTTACGCCACAGCTGCCCTGAATTAGCAGCACTGGTAATTACCAAAATAATTTTTTATGTTTCTGCAATGGTTAAAACACCAGTATGTAGAAGCTCTTTAACCAAAGTGATATTTTTAATGCTAAAATATAATTATTATCATCCATGACTTTTCAAATTTACTGTTTTACAAAAACCCCCAGAAAAAATATTAATAATAAAGTACATTATTATTTCTTGATAAGATGTCAAATTATTGTTATTCACTTGAATTCCTGAACAGAAAAAATAAGTTGGTGGTTTAATGTTATGCTTAATTCATTTCTGACTTCTTAGAGAAGCCCAGTGAGCCGGTTTAAATCTGAGTATAAAAAGGCGAATTCAGTTCTAAAGTCCCCTTTTCTGTTCAAAATTGTAAAATGTAGAGAACTCACTGAGAAGGAAAGAGTCTGCATTAAAGCACTTCATGATGGTGTGTGGTCTTTCTCATTTTTATGACAGGTGTTGTAATACATTTTTTAAGCACGCTATTTAACATCTCACTGTTCCAGTGTGCCTTAAGAAATCCACCATCATGCCTGTGCCAAAGGCCACAACAGAGTCCTGCTCAATGACTGTTGTCCAGTTGCACTGACCACCAATCATGATGAAGTGCTCTGAGTGGCTGGTAATGACACACATAAAGAAGTCCATAAACATAATAGCTGACCTTCACCAGGATGCCTAAAGAGGGAACCACTCCACAACTGATGCCATCTCTGCTGTGATCCATCAGTCCCTCACACATCTGGATAACAAGAACTCATATGTGAGGTTGCTCTTTTTGGATGTTAGTTTTGCTTTCAACACAAATATCCTGCAGACACTGGTGAACAAACTGTCAGTACTTGGACTAACCACATCACTCTGCACTTGGATTTTAGACTTTTTGACAAACAGACCTTAGTCTGTTAGGTTCAACATTGCATCCTCATCCATCATTCTTAACACTGGCTGCCCCTGGGGCTGTGTCCTCAGCTCACTGCTCTACACACTGCTCAAACATGACAGCAGAGTTCACCATGACAGCAACCTCATAGTAAAGTTCGCAGATTACACAGCAGCGGTGGCGTTTATCACCAGCAGGAACAAGTTAGCCTACAGACAGATGGTGGATGGACTGTGACTGTTATGTACGTACAATGATGGTGTAGTTGTGGAGATGGTTCCCAGCTTTAAATACCTTGGAGTACACTTCAACAACACTCTCACCTGGCACGACAACACCTTGAGTATCATCAAAAAGACTCACCAAAACCTGAGTAAGCTGAAGAGGGCTGGGCTGAACTCCAACATCCCCAGCTCCTTCTACAGGTGTGCGGTTGAGGGTACACTGACTTCCTGCATCGCTATGTGGTACTGTAGCAACACAGTGGCAGAGAAGCAGGTGCTGCGATGAATCATTAAGTCTGCATAGAAGATCATCAGATGCAGCTTTTCACTCCCATCAAACATTTACACCAGCAAATGCAAAAACAGAGCAACCTGCATCATGAGAGACTACACCCACATTCCACATGGACTGTTTTCCTGTCTCCTCTCAGGCCGGAGGCTGTGACATACTGCCAAGCCTCTGATTACACACTATTTGTAATTTAAATTAGTTGCACTTTATAAAATTTTGAATTACTTTTTAAAATTAAGTTGTTATTTATTTTAATAGGTCATTATTTATTTAATCATAATAAGCACAGAGACCTGAGTAGCTGCATTTCTTTCTTTAATGTTTTCTTCATGGTGACAATGAAAACAAAGAATCTTTTAAAGGAATCTAACAAGCTCTCTGATATTTTAAAACTGGTAGATTTGCATCTGTAGATACACACTGGTGACAGGCTGTGGATGGGGGCACCTTGTTATCTGGTTATAATACCAAGAGCTATCTAAAAAGGCCTTGAAGATTTTTTTTTAGTTCAGTTATGCAGAAGACTTAATATACAGAAGTGAGAGATTGCTATCACCTCACAAAACACATTTTCCTATACCTCAAGATTTGCCACAACTGTCTAATAAGATAAAATGATAAAATGTTGAAATTTCTAACAAAAATGGGGAACTTCCCAGTGACCTCATAGTTTTCTTACCATTATTCAAAGAAAAGATATGCTACAACAAGAGAGAATGTGACCATGATTTCCATTTGTCTGGATTTGTCTTTTGTGCCTGGAAAGTCTTCACAGTCTTCACTGAAACGTGGGCAAAAAACATGCATTATATACAGTCACGTGAAAAGAAAGTTTTTCACAGGACTCTATGGAGTCCTGTGAAAAACTGAATACACCCCAAGACTGAATATCTTGTAGAACCACCTTTAGCAGCAATAACTTGAAGTAATTGCTTTCGGTATGACTTTATCAGTCTCTCACATCTTGTGGAGGCTTTTTGGCCTTTTGACTCTTCTTTACAACTTTGTTTCAGTTCACTGAGTTGTGCAGGCATTCATTTATGCATGGCTCTCTTAAAGTTATGCCACAGCATTTCAGTTGGGTTGAGGTCTGGATCTTTCCTGGGCCATTTCATCACCTTTATTCTTTTCTTTTTCAGCCATTCTGTTGCAGATTTGTTGTCGTGCTTGTGTTCATTGTCCCATTGCATGATCCATTTTTGTCCAAGCTTTAGCTGTCAGACAGATGGTCTTACATTTTACTTTAAAATACTTTGATATATAGAGGAGTTCATGGTTGAGTTGATGACTGCAAGCTGCCCAGATCCTGTGACTGCAGAACAAACCCAAATCATCATCCCTCCACCACCACATCTGACAGTTGGCATGAGGTGTTTGTGTCAATTTGCTGTGTTTGTGTTTTTTATGAAATGTAATACATTACATTATATACATAGTATTTATCTGAAACCTTTAACTACTAGTTTCTCTAAAGAGCTGGTTTTTACAGATTAAGTAAATAGAAATACCTTGCCCAACGATTAGTACATTATTAAAACCATAATACTTAATGAATTGATGATGATGATGATGATGATGATGATGATGATGATGATGATGATGATGATGATGATGATGATGATGATGATGATGATGATACTCAATGACTGAAATTTAGTAAAATTAGTGAATGAATATGCTTCTCGCTAATGTATTCAATGCCTTTCACCTCTTCAGTTAAGCACATGTTACAATGTTACTGTCAAAAGCATCCTTAGTAGTTAGATAGTCTATTCCAGTGTCTAAGAAGAATTCAGAATGAATAATCACAGATTCCAGTATAATATACCTGTTTTAGGGTGGATCTTTTAGTGATTTAATGAAATTCAAGGCTAAGACTCAATCATGATTCCTGCAATTTCCCAAAGTTAAAGATCGATTTGTAGTACAGCAGCTATGGGGAAAAACCTGCACAACATTGTCTCTTAACCACACTGGGGCAGTCCACCAAATCATCAAGCAATTAAAGTGGTATTCAATACATTGCCAGATCAGGTTTTCTCTCCATACAACTGTGCAAAAACCAAACTGCCAAAGATCTTCTTTAACCTTAAGGTTTTAGCATACAAACTCTCCCTTTATTGCACAGATTTAATGCAGGTCATTAGGTAGGCTACCTCTGACTGAAGAATAAATATGCAATCTGTCACTTCAGTGTAAAGGCAGCCATCCTGTTCAAACCATGTTTAAAATGATATAAGTCCTTTTAAATGCTATTGTGAAGTCCATCACAACAGTGAAGTCCAAGTCCATGCAACTGGATAGCTCAAAACTAGAGCTCAAAACTTAATTGCAGATGCATCCTATATTGTGTAATAATATAATGATGGATGATATAAGAGGGTGTCAGAAAATAATAATAGAATACTTAATTATTACTACTATTAGTGTTGTTAGTTTTAGGGCTACTAAGATGAAATTTAGGTGTGCTTGAACACCACTAAAAAGGGTCTAAACTCACCAATGACCCAATTTTAAGTTTTGTTTCCACCTATTTTTTTAAGATACAGTCGGATTCTTGCAGTTAAACGTCTTTCCTTGGCAGCTGAAATACTTTGAGAGCATGTGTGGGCATGCACTGACGTGCTAATGATGTCTAGCCATGTGAGCCTTGGTCTTACAAGGCAACAGTAGATAATCTGTCCAGCTGCATGGCACACTTCATTCTCACTCTCTCTTCTCCTTTCTTCTCCTTCTGTCCTTTTATCATCCTCTTTAATTCACTGATGTTCAAAACAACCTCATATCAGACTCTCACTTTCTCTTACTTTGTACACCAAAGCTGCCTCCTCTCACTCTGGCCTTTTAATTATGTCTCTAAAGCCCCTTCCTACAAGCGCTTAGGCTTTGATTCTAAAGACCAGCTTTGTATGTTTGACTAAATTAAAAAGTGGGGGGAAAGGGTGCAAAAAAAAAATCTCAAGACGAACAGCAGGATGGACTCACAATGTAATTTTCCCTTAAGCTCTTAAGTTCAGTGAATTTGAAGAAAAACTAACAATCAGCCTGATATGGTAGGAAAAAAATTCTGAAAATCTCCCACTATATCATTTTTATTATTACAGGTGGCATTGAACAGGGACACTAAATGAGAAAAAAGTGCTTCTTTTTTAATGTAACATCACTGGCAAACAAACAAACAAAAAAAAGCATAAATTATCAGAAAAAATAGCATTTATATAAAATGAGAGTCTCAGACAATTTTCTCATTAGGCTGCTTTCAATTTTTCTGTTTTAAAATGCATCAGTAACACTTTAGATTGTTAATGAAAAGAATAATTAAAAGAATATGTATAATATACAACTTCTCATCATTATTATTTCACTAGTATAAGCCCCACATTAAAAATGAAATAAAAAAGGATCTTAACACCCACATGAAAATCTTTGTAGACCCTAATATAGCAGTGGACTCATCCACCTCCAGGCTTGTTGCCACATCCACAGATCAGGCCATGCTAAGAAGATTTCTTTTGACAAATGGAGTAAATCTTGTCACTGCTTTTCTAGCCTGCTGAATTTGTGGGTCAGAAATGCCCAAAATGTGCTAAACATACTGACACGAGAATATCACTACTCTGGTTTTGTTAAACAGTATATTGATCTTTTTAGGAACTTAAGTAACAAGCCTAATTTTTTATAACATATCTGTCAGGAATGTGTGTGAGCGGGAGATTGAGGACCCAAGCACAGACTCAGAGGAGGAAGACCACTCAAAGACAAGCTGGGCTTTTATTTGGCTGATGCAGGAAAAATCACAAAAACAGAATCCTCAGAATCACTGGAAAAGTCACTATAGACAGGCAGAGAAACACACAGGGAGGTGAACTGACACTACAACAAAGAGCAACTGAAAAGTAGGCCTAAAGATACACTCAGGCTGAGGACAAATGAGAAACAGGGAGGGAGGGGAGCACAGGTGGGAATAATCAGGATAAAGATAATCAAGATAAAGACCATCAAAGTGAAACAGGAAATGCACAAAGACCCAGACTGCACAAAGGGATTCAAAGACAAGAAGTACGGAAAACACAGGGGAAGGGAGAGCAATGACTAAAATGCAAGGAACTCAGGACATTAACTGAAACATGATGACATAAACCTGAACTCCATGAAACTAAAACTAAAGAGCCCATAAACCATGGAAGCCGAGAATAAATCACAAAGCATTCTAGGAATAACAAAACATAAGAAAACATATAACTAATGCTCTTAGAGTAAATATAAGGAGAACATACAGTAGAAACCAATGCTTCAAGATACAAAGAGAAGCAGCCTCATAACACTGAGGAAAGAAGAATAGAGACCTCAACAAATGACAATACTAAACAGAGGATAAAGCACAAAACAAGCCTATACAAAAATAATACAAAAGCACAAAGCCCAAACTTCACAAAGATCTCCTTACATGTAATTTTTAATAGTACATATTTTTTCAAAGTGGAAAGGGCATAAATTACATGTTCAAGAAAGGTCAGCAATAACTTTTTCCAAACCTATCCACTATAGGCCATATTGTTAGCCTAATGTTGTGTAAGTCACTCTTATTCTGCCAAAATAGCTCTGACCCATTGGAGCATGGCCATGGGACCTTTGGGGATGTCGTGTGGTGTCTGGCACTCGGACTTTGGCAGCAGATCTTTGGACCCTACAAGGCCTGGAGTCTCTGAGGAAGGAGCTTCTTCCTGCACATCCCATAGATGCTCAGTCAGATTGGGATCTGATAAATCATCTTGATTTTAGCACATGTACGACAGGGTGCCTTGTCCTCCTTGAAG
>VUQH01012757.1:1616-37178 GCA_015106775.1 Etroplus canarensis
GGATTGGATTGAAATGAACTCGTTTACTCCAAAGGTCACAAACCTCAAATAATCTCAAACTGGTTTCTTGAACATGACAATGAGTTCACTGTACTCAAATTGCCTCCGCAGTCATCAGATCTCAAATCAATAAAGCACATCTGGGATAGAAGTTTCACATCATGAATGTTCAGCTGACAAATCTGCAGCAATTCCATGATGCTATCAATATGGAACAAAATCTCAAAAGAATGTTTCCAGCACCTTGTTAAATCTATGCCATGACAAATTAAGGCAGTTCTGAAAGCAAATGAGAGTTCAACTCAATACTAGCAAGATGTATCTTATGAAGTGGCCGGTGAGTGTATGTGTGAGCAAAGAGGAAGGTGGGGAAATTCAGTTCAAACACAATGACCTTAAGGTAACATTTAAACTTCAAAGACTAAAACCAGTAGTAAGACCATCATCATTGAAAATACAGTATATATACATATATAGTCAAACAGTGATATAAGTATATAGATAGATATAATGTACAATGAAAAAGCAAAGATAGTGAATCTAATCAAATCCATCCTGCTACTGTTTAATGCTGTGTTTCATTTGGAAGATGATGTTGTGCGACAGGCCTCACACCTCTATGATGGACCTCAGTCAAACCGCCCCCAGCTTCGGCAGCTCTGCCATCCCCATGGCAATTATTACCTAGAGACATTTTTCTGGGCTATAGTGGGTGGTGGGAGGAGCTTACTCTATTAGGAATCCAACAAGCTGCCCTTATCTGTGACTTCTTAAAATATATTCTCTACATTAGAAGATGGCTGATATTTGGTTTTGTTGTTACCACAATCCACTACAATCCCCCCCCCCCCGGATTAATAAAGTATTCTGATTCTGATACATAAGGCTGCTTGTGTGACTACATCATACTGTAAACTGGAATAACCCTATTCAGTTTTATTGATTATTTCTGGGAAATCTTAGATAACTTCACTTTATAACAGCTAGTTTATAAATAATATGGCATAATGTATCCAAAGTGTTATATTCTGATAGATTATGATAATTTTATAATCTATATTCAACATTATTTATACTTATAAACTGTGAAATATTTTTATGCATGCAATTTGTTTAATAAATAATTATCCTTGTTTGTACATTAATAGAAGGACTTGGCTCAGTGTTGTGGCTCAGTGGAGGCACAAAACAGATAACGCAGCACAGTAGAGGAAATTAATCATCATTCTAGGTAATCAATTGTGAGTCATTTGACAAACCCACTCAAAATGGAACCTTGTACATTACCATTTTAAAAAGACCTACTAAATTATTATCTTATCTGGTGGGCAATAATGGCCAATGGTCTGAACCACTCACAGGGTATAATGAAATGTTGGACTTCAATCTTAAAAGCCCTGAGTTAGCCAGCACTGTATGGTTATGTGTTTCCATTTTAAGCCCACTCAAGATACCAGGCAGTTTTTCTGTTTGCATTTGCCAATAATCTGGTTATTACTTTTTGTAAAGTAAGTAAACTTTCAGTAAAAGCTTAGTTTCATTTAACATATTTTTCATTTCACAACTACTTTATAAACAATGGTGTACATTGTGCTAAATGATTGCAAAAGGAATTAGGTCAATCCTGCCAAAATTAGACACAGCTGCTTTTAATTTGGCATTTCTATTCATTTCAACTCAACTGCATTTCAGAGGCAAATGCTACACTTTTTACTCCACTATATTTGCATAATATAGACAAAGGTATTGGGTCACAGTTCATATTCACACACACAGCCCTGACCTCACTGAACACCTTTGGGATGAACTACAACTGAGACTGCAGGCCAGGCCCTCTTGTGCAACATCACTGTCTGACCTCACAAATGCTCTTCTGGATGACTGGGCAAAAATTCCCACAGACACATTCCAAAATCTTGCAGAAAGCCTTTCCAGAAGAGCGGAAGTTATATCTGCAAAGGAGGATCAACTCCATATGAATACCTATGGATTTAGAATGGGATGTCATGAAAGCTCCTGTAGGTGTAATGTGTAGGTGGCCCGATACTTCTGACCATATAGTGTATGAAAACAGCAGTAAAAAAAAAACAAAACAAAACAAAGATATTTCCTCCACCACTGAGTCTGTTAACATTTATGTTCACCTTTAAGGTTTTGAAATTTTTTCCCTATAAAAGGCATGGCATAAAATAAGACACATTCTTTTAAATTAATCATTAATTATAACAGTAGTTCTTATCAAACCTTATCTAGCCTGCACTGAAGCGCCAGTCTTTCTCTGCGTGTTGCACGGCCTTTGCACTCTCTCACAGCGGCTCCTTTAAAAGTAAAACTTTATCCTTCTTTGGAGGAAACCGAATTAACGTCAAAACAAAGAAACCCACCCAGCCGAGCAGAGGTAATATATTCTCCCTGGTAGCGTTTTCCTAGCTAGATGTATTAAACGGCATATGTTTTGCTAGCTGTGTGTAACTTAATCGATATCTTTCAGCTTTACACTTTAAGTGTCGGCTCGCTTTTTCTGTACCTACATATTTGTAGCCTATATATATTGTAACAAGCCGCTCTTTGTTGCTTTATCTTTGCTTCAAGGCATTTCCTGACTTCTGGTGCTTTTCACTTCACTTCTCAGCTAACGAGTCCTCAGCAATGTCTGCTGGTAAGTCTGGCACAGCCATTCAATGCAAGCACACTTCTATATTCACATTTACACGAAAGGTATGCTATTAATAGAAGCTTGAGTCCAAGTGATTAACTTTCTTAACCCCGACCTTTATAAAGTGCTACACTAGTTTATACCTCAAATGGCTTTACAGTATACACAATCTGCTAATATGTGCACAGAGTACTGTACATTGGCAGCAGAATGTAACATGAAAAAGTTTTAGGTGGTCAGCACCAATGAGTTCTTTTGTTTGTTAATATCTATGCAGACCCTGGTCTCATGTAAGGGGAAAACAGTAATTGCTTGTTCTAAATATGTTTATGCTTGTAGTCTAATATTTAAGGTGAATGCCTTCTGATTAAGTATTGCTTACATAAGCAGCACAGACTTCTCCAAAAAGCAGCTTGCTCTGTTAAAATGGTTGCTTTGACATGGCTGAGGAGGGATCTGATTTGTGTCAACATTATGTTCGCATCCGCAGAACATTTGTGTGAACGAAACTGTTTTGATGTATTATGTGTGTGCACATTGCTCATCTGACAAAACAAAATTTGTCAGTGCAACTTTGCTTCTGTCATCCTGTTTCACTTCCTGTGTTTATGTGACGGCACAACTAATTTATTAGAAACAGAGTACAGGAAGGTATCTCTCACATGTGACTCAAATGTGGAAAAGTTTGAACACCACAGGTTTGATGTCACTGTTTTACAATGTGCAACTGTCAAGAAAACATCCCAGTTTCAGTAAAAGGAATTCTAAGTTCTGAGGTGGTAGAAGGAATGGAACATTTAAAACCAGTTCTCCTCTGAAACTGGTTTTCAGCCTGGTTCACATTCCTGCACTCTTCTGATATTTTCATTTTATTCATTTACAAAACACATTCATGCTTTACACACTATTAAAAATCTCCTTGTGGAAAAAAAGATGCTTACAAACAAATCAACTCATTTGAGCTTATTCATGTAATAACAATCCAGGAACATGGCAGTAGAAGAAGCAGTATTATCAGTAAGAAAGTGTCCTGGCTGTGTTTTATAAAATGCTAAATAAAAACCAAGTAAACCTCTTTCAAAGTGTATATAATCTAAGTAGAAATAATGTACAGTACAGTGAAAAGTAATTTCTCACCATTTCTCTAATTTCGTTATATTTTGCTTCCAGTGAGCCAGACTTTCTTGTAATCTCTAAAGCCGTCTTAAACAATAGTTGTCCAGGCTTTCTGAAGCTCTTTCAGTTTTTTTTGGGCATTGGCTGCTTTTTCATTTATTTTCAGTCTAATCCTTGTACCTTACACTTTTCAGAAGAATGTTTTTGTTTATTAAGCAACTTAGCCCTCAACTATGAATGATTCAAACATAAAAAGGCACCTTAAACAAGGAACGAGCCAGTTGTGTCGACACATAACAGACAACTTAGCAAAGAACCAATTTTAAATTGTATGTTAAGATACAATTTAAAATTGGTTCTTTGCAAGGTACTTCATTACTAGTGGCCTGTCCAAAACACTTAACCTGTTCCCATGTCCTTAGTTAAAGCTACAAAAAATGCCAAAGATAACACAGTTTGACAGACATAAAATAGAATTTTTGCACCCAGGGAGCTTTTAGTTGAAAACTTGGCAAATTTTAACACAGTGTGCAGTGTGTCTTTAAAGATTTGAGAAAACTGGACAAGTGAAAGACAAAAGAAGAAGTGGCAGGCCTGAACAAACCAAAAGACCTAAAAGTCCAAAAGCAGTTTTCTGAAGAAGTGAAAAAAGTAAGCAGGCAGACATATGTTCATTGGTCTCATTTTTAGCAAAAGGGTGTCCACACAGAACACTAGATCAAGCACCATAATCAGAGAGAAACCCAAAGAAGAGTTATCAGATGCTTTCTATTTCCTGGTAAGGAATGTGAGAATGTGAGTAATTTGGATCAAGAAAAATATGTAACATAATTATCGGGGTAGACAAAAGTGGGCCTGTGTTTTAAGCCTTGCTGCTGCACCAGATCGTGAGCACTGACTCTCAGAAATTGGGTCAGATTTCAGAAAAGGCTGCAGAAACCCCAATATAAGGGTTATGTATTTATTTGGCAAGTACTTAAAATTCCACATTATTTTTTAAAGATATTACTGTAAGCTAGGTGTTTGATTGTAGTCGTAGTCGTTTGTAATCTGTTTGAAAGATTCAGGAGTTTGATAATTTTTTAGATTCGTTAGATACACTTGTATAAATATCTGATCAGTTAGTTGTATGTAACTTGCAAAAGGTTTAGCCAGATCCTGCAGGTCTACTGTCAGTTTATTTCCAGTCTAAAGTAGTAGTGGTGGTATAATTACATGGTCATGATTATGTAAATGAATTTTTGAACAGTTGGGTTGTGAGAAAGATTTCATATCAGAAGTGTTAATAGATAGTAGTTAATGTAGTCTTTGTGCTGTCATTCCTTTTAACTGTGTTTAAACTGTTTTATACATAGTGTACAATTCATCATACTTGATGGAATAATTTGCATTCAAAGCACAGCTTTGCACACATTTTTAAGTTTTTAAAAATATTTCTGTGCTCAGGTAACATTTTTGTTCAAATGCATAGACATAGTATACCACTAGATGGAGATCTTGACTTGTTTTTATATCTGTCTTGGTGGGACTACTCTGGTGAGGGATATAATCCCACATAACTTTTGAGCGCAAGTGATGCAGTTTTGGATTTTATGTATATTAATATGAGATATTAAAAAAATTAATTAATATGAGATACTTACATTCAGCATTTTCCAAAAAATGTTATCCGTTTGAAAAGCAAAATTAGAGCTAACATTTTTATAGTTTTATTTGATTTGTAATATATACTGCTGAGATTAATACAACAAGATAAATTTGCAGTCCACTAGACTTTCAAAATATTAGAAAGCTTACATGAAACATGAAAGCAAAATTTGAAAGAAGTGAAGTGTCTTTGTTTTAAATTAACTTCAGCCTGCTCTGCTGACTTTTTGAAGCTTGTGTGTTTAATAACTTTTAAAAGATTTTATGATAAATCAAAATTGTGCTCCTCAACCACAGGAACTAAGTGACAGAAAGTTGTTCACGCACTATGCTTATTATTGGCTGTACCAGAGCCATGGCTGTCACTATTTATAATACTCATGTCAGGTGGGCCTGTATGTGCATGTGTGTATGTGTGTGTGTGTGGGCTGTCTGTCTCCCCTCAGGGTTTTCCAGTAGAGAAGAGATTGGGAGTTCACTGGTCGGTCGGTTTCTGTGCTTATCCACACTGCTCCTTCTGTATTTTTGGCTTTTTTAGTTACTTGCTCTTCATCTCAATCCTTTGTGGGGGGTTTTCTTGGATAAACAGATATATTATGATCAGCTCGATCTAACTGCTATTTTTAGACGAGTGGAAAAACTTTTGTCCTTCACTGACCTAGGCGCTCAGTTGGCAGGGTGCATTCGGTCTTCTGGCGTGCTAGCTGTCATGCTAGCGCCGTACTCTGGTTTGCAATGCCCTCCTCTGTGGCTGTTTTTCCCCGCGCTGGCTACAGGAAGCTTCTTCCCTGGTTGCTAGGGCAACCAAGGACCATGACCCCCTGCAGGAGTCGGGGAAGCCTTGAGCTGTCTTTCAGCTCAGCTCTGTGCAGCATGTCTGTTGACCCACCGCTGACTGGAAGGAGGAGCCAACTTTGCAGAGGAGCTTCTCCTGGCCCATTATGGGTCCTGCCATCCCATTACCTCACTGTGAGACAGAGCTCCAGCATTAGAGCTAGTGCTGCTTTCTCCCTCTGCTGGTCACTGCACTGCTCTGACTCACTGTGCTCCAGTAGTAACGGGAGTATAGGCAGCAAGATGTCATCCTCTTCCTCCTCCACCTCTTCCTCCACCACCACTGCAGATGGACAAGGAAAGCCTAAACCTAAATCCCCGTTTCACAAGAGGGGGAGCCTGCAGAGCACCACCAGCCCTGGTGAGTGTGGGTGAGATGGGGTCCCGTAGAAGGAATGGGGGAACTCTTTTATGTGGATGTGGAGTTAAAAAATGCTTGTGCATTGTGTTTAAGAATTCATGATTCTCACCAGGAGCAATATGAGAGGGGAGTAAGCTTACAGAAGTGGGGATCACTTCAACTATGGCTATCTTTCTTTTCTTTTTTATATTGATTGGAAACCCTTTTGTGTTTAATAGGCTTCTGTCATCCACTAAACTGCAAAGAATATTAAAAACAAAACACTTCAGCTGAAATTGATGTAATCTTTTAATGATTGCTATTCTTTCACTCAGATAATTATACAGTATATGAAATGTCAAAAAATATTGACTAATGCACATGATTGTTTTTAGAAGACAAACAACCGTGTAAATCCTAGTGGCAGTGCTCAAAACAGAAAACCCACCATTGTTTAAAATGATCAATCAGTTACTAAAATTGCTTTTGACTAGATTTGTCACCCACTTCTTCCATTAATCATATAATGGAGCACTGATGTGCAGCATTAACTTGTTAATGTAATGGTTTGCAACCAAGGTGGGAGGTCTAAAGTGGACCACTTCAGCTTTTAGAAGACACCAAAATATAATTTTTTAAACATGTATTTTTCTTGTTTACACAGTGAATATTGTGGGTGTGTTTGTACATTTATAAAAATTCAACAGGCTGAGGGTCTTTGTAATATTGCCACAATGTGGGCCTCTTTGCCCCACCCTGTACTATTGCAGCTACAGTTTATCAGGTTTGCACTGAGCAGTGATGTTAGTTTATCTTTCAGCTACACCCTCTCATTATCATACTTACTACTTGTTACTTTTTATGCTAGATAATAGCACAGGTAATAATAACTGTAAAAAACTTTAGTTGCATTGCTTGATTTAAAAAAAAAATCATGGGTGACAGTGATTTCTGGCTCCTTAAAATGATAAAAGGGGACTTCTAAAATCTATTTTGATTGCTTAAATTTAGCTAAGCTTATTTCTAACAGTTTACTGATTTTTATGACAAAGTTCAGTCTTAGGTTAAATGTTGTTTTTAAAAAAAGGTCATTGCTAATGACATTACCTGCTGAATGTACACATTTATATTCTGTTTTGTTTTAATAGGCTTGTATCCCTCTGGTGTGGTATGGTAGATCACTTTCAACTGCAGTAGTGTCAGTTCACAGTGTTTGTGTTTTGTGAGTGATGGGATAAAGGCCCAGTGATTATAGCTATATGATTATTTTTGGTCTTAATGCAACCTGCTCTCTTTGGTGAGAAACTAGGAAGTTAGACCTGTATTTTATCTGTGGAATGAATTAAAGGTCAATATTGATTTAGTTTGAAGCTAGTTCCTCAGTGTGCCATAGCACAGCACAAAAGTTGAGTGTTTGGAGGCATGCAGCAGCAGATCTTAAGCAGTAACTTATGCCGACACACTCTGTGCAGTATTTGCTGAGGAAGCCTGTCTTTGGTGCAGTAATAAATAACTTATAGGTCTCTCCATCCATGCAGTCATTTAAGTCCTCTCATTTAACTGCTTGGCTGAGCCCTCTGCACTCCCAGTCTGTTGTGAGTTTCACATGTAGGCTGCCCATTATGGTCCATCTGACCACATCAACCCATTAGCATTTTTGCCACCAAATTACTGTTGTCAAAGTCAAGTCATGGGCAGACACTCAGTATTTCTTTTGCTATCAGTTTTTCTTTCAGCAGAAAAAGCTCTGCTGCATTACATCTTTCAGGAATTGTTGAAGTTTACTTCTTTCCAAATGCATCTCTCCAGCACTGATGCACTCCCGTACACTTGAAACTGTGCTCTTATGTAATGGGTGGAGTTGATTTGCTGGTGTAAACACTGATTAACCAATCAGCTTTCTCATCGCTAGGACTCTGTCTTTGCCCGTAGGCTCATCTGCTCTCCCACTGGATCCTCACATAAAGCAGAATGTAATATCCCGGTTCTATGACGTGATATGTAGCTTATTAAAGTATCTGCTAGAGCAGTGGAGGGAATTCCTCTCTGCAACTTGAACTGATGTTTTTCTTTCTGTTGTGCATCAGTATGGAGGCTTGGTCTTTATTTTCACAAAAGCTTTGGCTCAAACTCGACACAGCCTTTTGCACCTTTTATTTGTAGTCTGTCTGTCTAGAATGAGCTTTTTGTTGTTTCAGTTATTTTTGTATTTTGTAAGACGGCTTGTCAACTCATCATTTGGAAGGTGCAGTGATCCCTGTCTTGTTGCCTGGATTTTACAATAGATTTGGGTCATCTCTATGGTACTGGAAAATGTGGAAATAGTATAGAAGTTCTTTGGTGTCCCTGTAGTGTAGTGCTTTATACATTCCCTTACAAGCAAAAGGTCCCTGGTTCAATTCCCCTTTAGGGGCAAAAAAAACCCCCTCTCACCATGGAGGGTTGTGTCAGGAAGTGCATCCAACATAAAACCTTTGCTAAATTACTAATGCGGATTAATCTGCTGCGACGACCGCTTGGGGAGAACACAAGGGAGCAGCTGATAGGTACATCCATTCAAAGCATAGAAGCTATTTGGCTTGTATATTTCAGTACACTTTTAATAAACCACTGACTCAAGCATGTTTCAAAGATGAGGCACCTTTTTTATGTAATGTAAATATTTATTCATTTTTTAAATAAGATATGGCTCATTTTGTTGTGCATACCCACACCAGCTGAATAAGTGCTATATCAGTTATCATTGGGTGGCCACTGGCCAGACCATTTAAACTGTGAGCTCCACATTAATCTGTATCTTTTACACTCCCTACACATCCTGCTGCATGCTAGATTTGGATGGTTACTGTATTTCCTCCACCACTCCAGCTGCCTCCTGTTCTGGTTCATTATTAAGCGGATGCTGCTTCTGTCACAGCATGTCTCATGGGCATCTGTCTTTAATTTATGTGTATTCTATATCTCAGGTCATGTGAGTTCCGTTCTGTTATCCTGAGGGGCTTTGTTGTCCTTATTAGCATATCTACTTAACACTCTGTGGACTTTAACCTGACCAACTGAAAACTGCTATGCCCGCTCACCTCATCCCACTTCCATGCTCTGGCCCTGCAGTGGACATGTGAAACATGTGAAAATGCTGGTAGCGCCTACCCTGGGCCCCATAGCTTCACAGTTGTGTTTTTCCAGCAGAGTAGTTGGTGTTGTCCTTTCCTGTTGAAAAGGTGTCACAGTGAGACATTTTTCTTTACAAAAGAAAAAAATGGAATAAAATAAGCAATTTGCTGTAGAATTTAAAGCACTTCAGGATCCAGTGTAGACACTGGTTTCAGAACAATATACAAGGTTTAAGGCCCAAGTATGTACGAGGATTATTTTTATCCCCTTTCTGCAGTACATTTTACTAATCAATTATTGAATACTTTTCTTCACTTTTCTTTCGAACCACTAGAGGGAGGCTTGGATATAGAAGTCAGTCCATCAGTTTGAAACAAGTGGCTGGTTGTCAGGGTCTCTAGTTTGTGGCTGTTCTGCCCTCAGACATGACTGAGGACCAGTTTGCTCTGTGTTTGTGTGGAAAATTCCAGGGCTTTCTTTTGCTATGAATAGCTCAGTTGCTTCCCATGTAAGAGAGGGAGTGTGTCAGTCCTGGAAAAGGGATTTTGGAGAGCTAGGATCTGAAGCCTTAAAAACTGTCACACCAACAGGTGGGCCTGTTGTTGCTGAAGGCGACCAGATAGCCAGCAATATCACAATATCTGTACACCCACACACACACACACACACACACACACACACACAGAGAGAGAGAGAGAGAGAGAGAGAGAATATTGGCTTATTGCCACTCTACCATTTCTCACTGGAGTGATTTACTGGCTGACAGGCTGGGCTTATACACATGGTTATGATGGGTTGTATTTCAATGCTGAGGTACAGTTAAGCATGCTACTTTAGTCTGTCTCTGCTCCTATCATGACTTTTAATAAAGATCCACTTTCATTTAATCCACCTCATTTGATCGCAGATCACAGATGAACCAGCATCAGCTGATGTTTGGTCTCTGACTTTTTATTGTCTTTTGACCTCAGTGAGTCATTGAATCTCTGGCTCATCACCCCTCTGTTCATTTACTGTTCCCCCATATTGTATTCTCACTTTAAGTAGGAATATATACTCACATATGTAACACCACACTGGTGCTATGGGAAATGTTTCTAAATACACGCACATGGTTATTTCTCTTATTCTTATCACACTACCACTCATCTTTGCTTTAAATTGACATTTTCTAAACAAAGTTTCAGTCAGTTTTTCTTTAAAGTCTCAGTTGAATATTCACTGTTGTTTGACTTGCATACACTAAGCAATTTATTGATATAGTAATGCAGTATTAGCTGCACAAGTCACTTAAAACAAATAGTATGTAATTTGTTCTGCTAACAGAGCAAGATTAAATCAGAGCAAGAATGGTGTGTTTGGACAGAGTGCAGTGCAGACAGCACTGTCAAGGTGTGTGAATGTCCATGTGAGTTCATACTGAACTGCATAGCAACAGATCAAAGGCCTCCATTCTCAGTCATCTCAGTGAAGCAATACTCCTTTTATTGTCTCTGGCTTTGATCCTTGACACACTTTCTGTCTCAGGATTGGAATACTGAGCTCTTGACATCCAAGCAGCACTAAGTACAGTGGGTTATATGTTGAAAGTATCAAGTGGCATAGTGTTCCTTTTAGATAATCAGATACGGTAAGAGCTTCACTGACAGCGGTGGCAAGAACTGTGGTCTGGATATTCACATAGGATTGAAATGAATGACACAAATACACATGTGTGTCCTTTTCAAGTGTGTGGCTGTTTGTGTGAACATCCACAAATGTGTTTCTAGAAGTACACAGTGTGTTTTGCACGTAGTTGGGTGTCTCAGCCTCCGGAGAGAATTTATTGTTTTGAGAACATTCCTGATGAACTGATGGAAGAGAAAACAAAAACATCAGTGCAAATGCTGGGAAGGAATTTTATTTGAGTGTTCATCCACTTTTATTCACACGGGAATGCTTGTGCAATTATATCAGCTCTTGTGTTCCTCTGAGAATAAGGGAGTGAAAAATGATGCACATCTTCTCCCCTGTGCTGTTAATTAGTCTCTAGGGAAAAAGATTTGCTCAACACAACAGACATAATTGCAGAAAGACTCAAGCTGGGGTTGAAAAAGAAAATAAACCTCAGTGCTTATGAGAAATGTGACTTTACAAAAACAGGTTGACGTATACTCCGTCTGAATTTAATTCTCACAAGCCTGTAGCTGGTTTCTGGTAGCAGACCGCTTAACTGATTTTACTGTAGTAAGTAACACGATCAGTGGCAGAACACATTGGCTTTTACAACATATAATGGATGCCCTTTTTGTGTTAAAGCTCAGAACAGAAAGTCAAAGAAAATATTCCACAAGTCAGGGGGTGCATATCAAATAAATGTACCTAAAAGAGCATCTGGTCCCCAAGCAATTTCCCCCCTGGAATTAATAAGGGATTCTGATTCTCTTGTTGATGAAGATAAGAAAATTAAAATCGTCCTTTAGTACAGGAAATTTAAACATAACAGCTCCAAAACATGGAGCACAGTCAATAACACATGCAAATGAACCCCATGTACACTCTATTTTAGTAAACTCTATTTCGTCAGCCATTTTTTTTTCTTCTTTTCTTCTTTTTTTTAATTTTTTTCTCTGCTATGATATATTTCAGTGATTTTAAATTTTTAGAAATCTTCTGTAAGAAGCTCCTCATCTCTGCTTTAGAGCTGGCTGCATTATAAAAAAAACACACTTATAAGAGAGTGATACTCCTCCTAGAGTATTGGTCAGATTTTAGTGAAACTTTCACACAATGCTAACCTAACGGGTCTTCACCAAAATTGTGCTCAAGGTTAAGGTCATATTTGTCATTTTCTATTTCAATTTTCGTAAGAATTGCTACTCCTAATAATTTTGGCCAGGATTGTAATGTTCATAAAATGAGTGTATGCCCCTCAGCCATCTATACATGAATGTCATCATTAGATTTATTTATGGCATAATAATGTCTTAAGCTAGGTTGGAACTGGACAAAACCTAGGGCCATGGTTTAGGCATAGCACTGGGATCTGGCAGGTGATAAAAAGTCAATAACCTGGTTTGCCAGCATGATCAATATAACTTCCTCTTTATATGAGTGGAAAATTTGAAGGTCAGTAATCAGCATTACACTGTCACTATTCCTATTGTGCTAGCAGATTTTCGATGGTTCTCTTCTTTTAGATGGTAGACCTTTATTAATACCATTGTGATAGCTTGAAATATCGTTTTGCCACACATGTTGCAAAGCACTTGTATCTTGATAGAGAGTGATTGTGATCTTATTATTCATGAGCTTGGAGAGTCCTGTTTGTTGACTTTCACATTAGGAAAGCATGGTTGGGGCCTTCTTATCACATTAATGCTAATATAAGTAACATAGTCAATGCTTTGACATGCTGATGCGATCAAATATTTTCATGCTTTTTATGGCATGAAAATATGTGGCCATGACCACATAATTATAATACTTCTGAGCTCACACACTTTCATTTGGTGGTGAACGAGATGAATTTGTCCTGGATATGACAGTTTGTGAGCCACCTTAATTTCTCAATGAATTTGAATTCATATTAGTTTGTGCAATACAGCCAACCAGTAACAAGAAAACATTAATTCTTATTACTTATCACATCCTGTTCGTCACACATTAAAATAACCTCTGAATTGTGGTGTGTTGTGAGCCCGATGAGCTACTATGTCATTGACGTTCTGCTATATTTATCAAGTAGTGAACAAAGCCCAAGTCCACATAAAGACATAGAAATATAATGAAGCTGGATCTGATCCAGAAGTAAATCTGGATTTTTCCACAGAATTCAAGTTCTTTTCCCAGCTTTTAATGCATTAAGAATAATGTAATTAATCATGTGGGTAACTCAGACCTCTTCTGCACATCAGCTTTTTTCTTGAGTTCACCCAGATTTGATCTAAGTTATCTCACAAAGGCGCTAGCCCTAGTCTGGGATATATTAAGTCTCTTGCATGTGAAAGGTGTCATATGTAGTTTCTATTTAAGTTAAGAGTTTTTGTTTTATGTGTTTCCTTGTATTTTGGTTTCTGTCTTGAGTTTAGTATTCTGGCCTCCCCTGTGCTCCTTTTGTATCATGTTTTGGTGCAGGTTTCTTGTCTCTGCTTTTAATAGTTATCTTTAGGGCTTTTCCTGTTTTACTTTGAGGCTTATTTGTCTCTTGTGTCTCTCTTCGAATTTTACTCAAATTCCCTGTGATTTTTTGATTACTTTCACTCGTGTCTCATTGCCCTCCTAGATCCCAATTCCCAGTTAGCCCTTAGTGTGTATATATGGTACTGTACTTTTGGTTTTGTCTTACCATCTTCTGTTGTGCTCTTCCCTGATCTCAGTTTTCCCTGGCTTATGGCTTTTTGGATTTCACTTTTGGTCCCTTTTTCGTGCATCTGTAGTGTAGTGGTTTACATAACTGCCTTACATATAGTGATGGTGGAAATGGAGCTTTCACGAGATCAAAACATTTGGAACACTTGATTCAGAAAAAAGATTCAAGCTTTTAGAACGCTCTAAACATCTCACCACAGTGACATCTGGTGTCCAAAGAAATTCTAAAACGCAGCAAAACACCAGAGATGTTTTGAAACAGCTGGTGACGTAATGGAACACAATATGGAACAGTCACTTGACGTTCTCCTCTTGAGACAGACCTTGGAACAATGTTTCAAATTAAGTTCCACATAGGTTTCAGTACGTATCGAAACACTGTTTCGAGTTTGCCATCACAACTTACATCCAATTGATCCCTTATTTTAGCCCACATAGAGACATGTGGGAGGTTTGTGTCAGGAGAGGCATCTGTCATAAAATCTCTGCCAAATTACCATGCAGATTCATCCGCTGTGGTGGCTACTTGGAGAAATTCAGGGGAGAAGCTGCTTTTTGTTTTTCCGGCCTTCCTTGAGTCCTACACTTCAATCCTCTTTCTGCTAACCTTTAAAAGGCTTTACTCATTACAAGAATCACATCCATCCCATATCTCTTTGAACATCTCACTTGCAGTAAAATTACTCACCTCAAAAACGTGCCTTGCTGCTCAATTCTGAATAGCATTTTTATCAGGGACATCAAGACCCCCACAAACCTGCAGCATAAAATAAAATTGAGCCTACCACAGATTGTTTAATTATATTCATCACATGCTGTTCTTCCAGCTGATTCTATCAATTCGTAAATTCCCTTTTCATAGCTCACTAAGTAGTTTGGGGCTATGAATTGCAGTAAACAGGCATTTTCTGTCATGTGAGAGATAGAAAGGAAAAAGCCTCCCTTGGCAGCTTGCATGTACACACAAGCCTACATACACCTGTACTGTATATGCCCATTGAGATATATATATATATATATATATATATATATATATATATATATATACACACATATATATTTGCATACCAAAAAAAGAAATTACACCAGAAGTATCTTACAGTTCCATAAACATTATTTTAATTATAAAGAAAGAGTTATTTAAGATTGAACTTCTTTGTGTTGAAAACTGACAAAACAGGTGCTTTAAAACAGACCCATCCAACTGCTAAGAGAAGATAAAGCGCAGCACATGATAGCACTGAAGCAAAGCCAAAACATTTTTTAAAGAAATCATTAGATATTTTCGAAGATTAGATATTTTCAGTGCTGGTATTCATAACATCATTTACAGTCATGAGATGACTGAGCCATGTTTATGAATGAGAGGTGGGGGGGTGGGAGTGGTTTGTCATCTAGGGCCTCCTCCATTTTACAGCACAATAGAGGATAAAGTGGTTAACCCTTGTCCTTCCCCTTTTCTGCCACGTGGTACATTCCAACCCAGTATTTAAATCCGGGAGCTTGAAGGCTGTGCTGTTCATGCACTGAAAACCGGTGTAGTACAGGAAGCAGCTGAGAGAGAGAAAGGGAGAAAGAGGGGGAGACAGAATCGGAGAAAGAAAAAAACTGCTTCTCAACCACATTGAAGGTAGTAGCAGTTACAACAGGAGAAGAAAAGGAAAGACAAAAGGAGGGGAACTGGGTGACGCCGTCTTAGAGCAGCTTGTCTTTGGGAAAGCATATGCTGCCTCGTTCGTTTCTATATTTGCTGTCAGTCTCTCTCTTCCACTGTACCAGCGGGGGAGGGTACATCAGCCGTCCCAGGCCTAGTTACATGTCCCAGCATCCCACAACAGCTCAGACAAGGCCACTGCTACCATAACGGCGACTCTAAGAACGAGGACAAAACAGGGAGATAGAGGTACTGTAACCTATGACAATTAATCACAAACAGTATTATTATAAAAAGCTTGTTAATGTGAATGTTGTCTTATTAGAAGTTTAATCAGTTCTGTGTTAAGCATGCTACTTCTCACTCCAAAAATACCTCAGAAGCAAGCTCATAGTAACAGATGAGGTGCAAGTAAACACAGTTGTTGTGTACTGGAATAAGTTGAGAACATAAGTCAGACAGTGAAAAATATATGCATGAGGGTGAGATAAGGAGGGCATCAACAGACTGATCTGTTGCTAATGTTGATCTTTGTAAAGTTTAATGTGTTCCGCTGTTTTTACAGGGTCTGGCTGGTACAGTGTTTGAATATTTGGGGCATCTGGTCTGTGCCGCTTCCTGCTACAGCTAACTATAATGCAGTACCATTGCCCAGTAGATTAATCAGGTAAATTATAGAGAGTGAGTTAATAAAAAACAAAACATATGCAGATCACAGTACCCATTCTCCAGGAGTCTGAAGTGTTCAGCATGTAAGTTGCTGAACTGGTGCAGCTGAAGCTGAAAGAAAACAAACATCCTTTTCAGATTTGCCCCTTCATTAACGCTGAACCTTGCAGGCAGTTAGCATCAGCAGATAGTGTGTACTGCTGGTCTCCTACTTAAATATCCACCTGAGCATGTTGACCTTCCTGATGTTTATAAGGGCAGTGTTTTAGTGAGAGCAGCTGGCTCCTGTTTTTTGATGTTGGTGTGTGAAGGAGATAAGTGGGTATCTATCCATCTTCTCTTAGAGGCTGTTTATGTTATACGAGCAGAAAAAAGTACTGAGAATGATTCTATTAGTTTTTATGTATGCACTGAAATGTTTTCTCTCTAGCAGACCTTTATTCAGTTATTATTTAAAAAAAAAGAATTGTTTAGAACTAACTTTACAGGCAATAGGTTTTAGCTGGAGAATTCTATCATCCACATTTATGCCCTTCTAAGGCCTTAGTAGTGAAAATACACTTTAGAGATGAAGATCCAAAGTAGAAATCTGTTCTCATCTGTAGTTGCTAAGGAACATCTGGAGCTTGTGTCATCACTTTCCCTCCCTGTGATATCTGTGAAGCAAAGTGAAAAATTCTGTGCACTTGAACTATAGACACAATAATCCAAAAGCTTAAACAAGACAAATTACTATGAGACACTAATTACACACACTTAGGTTCTCTTGTCTTGGCATTGGACATTTTACTCTGTTACAGATAAACTGTATAATGACAGCCTTTCTAAAATGATTTATTGTAAATACTCTAATGGTTTTAATTTGGCATACACAAACAGAATGTGTTTGAGTTTACATGTACCAACACATGGTTAGCAATTTTAAAAAAAAGTTAAAGGCTAGGTATATAATTAAAAATAAAAAAATGTACCTTTCGGCTGCTCCCTTGTATTCTCCTCCAAGGGGTCACCATAGCAGATGAATCCGCATTGGTAATTTGGCAGAGGTTTTACACCAGATGCCCTTCCTGACACAACCTTACGTGGTGGGCGGGGCTTGTGTTCCCACCTGGAATTGAATCACGGACCTTTCGCTTGTAAGGCAAATGCGCAAACCATCAGCTAAAGGGGACACTAGGTATTACATTAAAAATAAAATTTAAATATAAAAACTTCAAGCATATTAATATTATGAGTATACAATCATTACATTACTGGTATACAAATTTATGTAAGTAATTACTAGTGAGCAGGAAAGACGATTAGAAATGAGTACATTAAAGGGACACCTCAGGTTGAGAAATTTGGAGACAAAGTAAGTGAGACAAGGCTGAGAATTTCCCAAGGTCTAGACATGTTCAGAGGAGGGATGGTGGATATATTGGACAAAGGATGTTGAATATAGACCTGCCAGGTAGGAGGAGAAGAGAAAGACACAGAAGAGGTTCATGGATGTAGTGAAGGAGGACATGTAGAGGGTTGGTGTGATGGAAGAGGATTCAAGTGATAATGTGAGATGAAGGTGGATGATCTGCTGTGGCGACTCCTAACAGGAGCAGCCAACAGAAGAAGAAGAAGAAGAAGAAGAAGAAGAAGAAGAAGAAGAAGAAGAAGAATTATTACAAACCAAAGTTTCATTAAATGAGATTTTATTGAAATTCTCATGACACACATAAACTATATAAACATAAGTGTTCCACAGCTCTTATTCATTGAATTCAGGTGTTTCATTCTGTCCCATCACCATAAGTGTATAAAATCAAGCACCTACTCATGCAGTGTGCCTTTAAAAACTTTTGTGAAAGAATGGGTCATTCTAAAGAGCTCAATGAATTCAAACATGTAATAGAATACATTGAAATAAGTCAGCTCGTGAAATTTCTTCCCTCCTAGGTATTCCACAATCAACTATAAGAGCTATTATAGCAAAGTTGAAGTATTTAGGAACCACAGTCACAAAGTGGCAGACGAGGTAAACTTACAGAGCAGGGTTACAGAATTCCATGATATATTATCACGATACTTAACTCACGATATGATATTTTTGTGATTTCAAACATTTTGCCATATGCTAAGCATTACAGTAATATATACTATGATTTATCACCATTTTTTCAACTGCAAATTATGTCCCTAAAGTAGAATTTTGTCAATATTAGTTTTCTAAGATAAATTTCTCAGTCTGTTCCTTTCAGTTCATTTATTTTTATTGATGCCAAATGGGATTGTCAAGCAGACAGACTGACCAACACTGTTGTTAAGACCTGTCATAAATGAGAAACTGAACTGCAGAAAAGGAGGACCTGGGTTGGAGGTGAGTTGCTAAGCAGCTTCCAAATGGGTAGCAGCTGTAGGCAAGCTAAAGTAGCTAAAATAACAAGCACTATATGAGACATGCAAATAGAATACATACAAGGGAATCATCTTAGCCAGAAATTGATCAGGCAATTTGCTGTAATTGAGGCTAAGCTCAATTTAGTGGCCTGCCTGAACTAACGACATGTTCAATTTAATGGAACTTCTACATATTCTGTATTAGATGTCAGAAAGGGGATGATTATCTTGTTATGTTAATTGAGTTCATATTGGGTGGTGGTGCTTGTTATACTGTACTGTATTTTATTTGAAAGTTTTTCCAATACTTCACCTCTTTAATTATGTTAATAGACTGAACAAATATGCCCAGTGCACCACAGCCACCTTTGAGTGTGCATTGCTAACAAACAAAACTAACAAAACAAACAAGAAAATTATCATTAATTTTTGTTCAGTCAACACATTTTTCCACCATCTTAGCTTAGTCAGTCTGGACCACTGCAAGCAGAGCCTGCTTGCATTTACTGGATTGTTCAGAGGGAGGGTTTTAGACAATTATGGGTGCAGTCAAACTCCATCATACTTCTTTCAACAGAGACTGACATGTGCTGCAGTTATATAAAAGATCGCACCTACAAAAGTTTTCCATCAAGTTTGCTGCAATTAGTGGTAGGCACACTTTCAAATTTATATCATTATGTCAGGGTGTGTCATTTTAAGAAACAAGCCAAGTTTGCTTAGCGCAATACTTACAATCTCACTGCAGCTATAAGTTACCTTCAATTTTGAAATTAATGCAAAATGAAACAACACCTGACTGTGAGAGTTAGCTTGAATCCTGAGTCTTTGGGACAATAAAGATCCAATCTCTAATGCTTGTCATCGTCTATTTTTAGGAAAGTTTCTTTATTTGTTCCAAAGAAATCCTGCTTCAGAAGTCAAAATTTATTTGACGAGGACTCTCCTACTTTAACTCAATTCTCTATTTAACTACAAGAACAAAGTTATCTGATGGTCTTGGACTGATTTTAGAGAGTGAAGTGTTTTCATTCACAATCTTAGAGTACAGCCATGGGCTTACAGAGAGCACATTAATGATACCCTGAGAGGTTTTCCTTTAAACAAACAGTGTCACCCACCAAAATACATTGTGTATTTTCATCCTCATAAAACATTTTAGCCAAGCCAGTCTTTCTTGTCTTGAAGTGTTCTTCCTTGCCTTTGCTGGCACACTACTGCATGTGTTGGTATGCTAAAAGGACTGCAGTTGTGCAATTAGAAGTCAAAAATTCACTGAGAACCTTTAACCAAACAACAAATGTTTCAGTCCATCCTTTAAGAAACAACATAGCCCAAGCTGATATATTCTGCCACCAGTAAGTATTAGACAAAGTGATTGCTGCTGAATGTAAATGAAAAGAACATCCTTTTGGTAAATTGCCATAGATTGTTCTTGCTATAGAAGATATCCATAAATGTGCTGTACAGTGCTGTGTTTCTCTTTGTTGATGTGATATAGAACTAGAACTTAGGAGGATTAGGCAGTCTTGAAGGACTGTATTGTTCCGTTATGAGAAAAGGCACCCCCGTAGATGCAAAATGAACATGTGGGTAGTGTGCAGAATCAGGTCCTGGGGGTAAGACAGTACTTTAGGGTGGAGTGCTGCGTCAGTAAAACTCAAGTTTATAATAAAATAACAGATATTTTTATCATGAAGATGAGAGAGTGAAGCCATTAAATTCTGAAATAGGCTGGCACAGTCACACAGCAAACATCATGTCTGAGCTAGAAGCTTGAGGCTTTGGCCTGTCTGCCAAAACACATGAAAAAGTGAGGCTCACAAAAATACTGCCCGAAAGAGCAAGACTAGGTTTTAGGCCCTGGTATCATGTGAGAGTCATAAATATTAAAAATGCCCAAATAAAGTTACAGTTAAAAAGTACTTGGAGATTATAGATATAATGTTTGTCTTTATAGTTGTTAATTTTAATGATTAACTCTCTTTTTTTTCCTCGTTCCTTTTTGACATTTGGATTTTTTAAATAAGCCCTTTAATGAATTTGTCATACAGTACAGGCTTTTATGAATAAGGTTTTATGGAGGTTTCACATTTTACATATACTTTCAAGGGCTAGGTTGGTGTTTTGTTTACCGATTGCTGTGTTTTTGGATGTTATTTGCTTTTGTGAAGTAATCTCTGTCTCCTGCTTGCCTTTACTTTTAATTTCTGATTATTTTCTATCAGTTTTTCAGTGTTTACTTGCATCTAAATCTGTAGTAGGTTGTGCTCCCTGCTAGAGTGATGTCACTGAGATAAAAAGAGTTGGGGTGTACTGGATTAAGAGTCATCTGTGATGGAAACGCCAGAGGATTACATGGATACTATACTGGGAATGGCTTTGTTCGTGTGAGCATCTGTATACTTAAAGTCACATGTTTGTCCATTTTAAAATGAACAATGTACATCATATAAGGACAGGAATATATTGCATATATACCTGCATATAGTCTATATAGAGATTTGTTGTTGGTTTGAATTCTTTGCAGGAATGTTTTTGTCTTATCTTGTATATCTTGGCCAATAAGAAGGAAGAAATGTCAGTATAAAAATACCAAAGATAAGTTTTAAAGTAATTTAGAAACAGTGTTGCTGCTGCACAGTTTGCGCACCAGAGAGCACTGATAAGAGTCCTGCTCATTATATATCATTTTAAAAATTCTTTAATAAACAGATTTTAATGAAATATTTCTTTAAAAAATGTTTTTCAGATGGCACATCATCTGGATTGAAAAATTCCAGTCTAATGTAACCCAGTTCACCACTATAATTAAGTTAGATTTGGAGTTTTACTATGAGTCATTTCATGTGCAAAAATTAAACGTTTCACAGTACCAGTATACTGTGGTGAGTTATCGTCTTCTCTTTCCTAACTCCAGCGCCTTAGAAGCAGACAGTAGATGGCAGAGACTAATTGTCACAGGCCAGACACAGCCCCAATGATGGCAGCAATTATAGAGGAGCACAAACACACCACTCCCAAAACCATAGCCTTGTGCCATAGAGTTTGTGTGCCCATGTAACTGTGGTACTTTAAATTGTAATTTACTTGAAATGAAATTCCTGGTTGCCCTTAGGATGTACACAGGAGTCAGCATATTTTATTTTATGTAGTGTACTACAGTCTTAAGAGATCTCTGAATTTGGTGTTTTTGTACCTTCGCATTGCTTTTTGTTTTAGAGTGAAGTGGTGCTGTCATCTGTTTCCAACAGGTGTCACTCTCAGGTGTGTCTGCCGATGTCACAGTGTGTACATGAGTCAGAGTAATTGTTTTTAAAGTGTGTGGCCTGTTTGAGACTGAAGTGACACAATATCTTCAAGTAAAGCTGTCTTTTTTCTGAAATGGCCTTTGTCCTTAACATTGTACAAGGATGTTCATGCTCTATCAGAGGTTCCAGCAACAGCTGCTACCACTGGAGCTTTATAATTAATTACTGTTGCACTCTATTTTAATTTCTTTAACTTCTGGTTAAGTATGTTTTTTGCAGTCAAAGTCTACAGGTTTGATGCCACTGAAAGAAAAAAAACATAGGAATGTCTCAGGGAAAAACAGTCCAGTATTGAAATAAATGCCTTTATTTGGTGTTGACTGGTAAAGTCAGTTATGTGTTAAAGTTACATTTGTAATAACTGACTAAAGATTTTTGCTGGCAAACATTCCTGTTTCACATAAGAAAGTGATAAGAACTATTTTAAAGAGCTGTGTTTTAGTATCCATGGTTTTGACCTTTTTGAGTGCATGCTCAGGTTGGTTTTAAGTATCACATTAGACTAAGTTGTTGCGTCTGAGAAAAAATTGTGCTTGCCAGACTCATACTTTTTGCCTCTAAGACGACATCTAAGTGTTCATTTTTGGTAAACCACACTTAAATTCTTTCCTGTTTTCTTCTTTGATGGTAGTCTTCTACTTTTACATATTTGGCTGTCTGTCTTTGTTTTCAACAGACTGTGCAGTGAATAATATTGGGAACTTTATATCATTGTTACAGAAATAGCTTTGGCCTGTAAAGTGCACAAAATTGTTTGTGAACCTCCGTGACTTTTGTCAGTCACAACACATTGCACATAATGGTTTATGCAGTTAGAGTAATTTTAAATATTTTACTGTCATAGCTGTTCCAATTGCAAACATTTACATCAAAACATCAGGTCTTATCAGTTCAAAAGTTATTGTTTTTTAATAGGCATACACAACACAGCCTTTACATATCTGCATCTACATTGAATTTAATATTCCTGTTTTCCATAGATGCTCTGCTTCAAACAACTAACGCTGGCTAAAGTGACACTACTCAAAATATATGCTGTTCACTAGACACTATGGCTGTATTTTTACTTTACTGAAATTTTAAACTAATACAAACAGTTCTAAAATGATCAGTAATTCAGACCCCTTCCTTTCATACATTTAAATTGTTGTGCTGTTTCATTCAACTATGATTGTGTTCCAAAAGTCAACTGTTATTCACTTGCTCTACTTTTGCTATACTTTTAAGTATTACTTATCACAGCTGTAACTCCTTCTGTGTGTTCCTGCAGACCTTTGTGGTGCATCTGGGCCCAAGACCCTCAAACCCCAGCGATCCCTTCCCGGGACACCTGTTTCTCTCACACACTACCCAATCGATCTGCGAACATCAATGGAGGAAAAGTATAAAGAGATTGCTGAGGTATGAACTCAAAATTGGACAGCTATTATTTCTAAATGGAAGGGAAAAACTTTAAAAATCCCAAATAATGCTTAGAAACTATGCAAAACATCATAAGCTTGAAACTTTCTTATTTTAAACCCCACAGTCCAATCCTTGCCTTTGGTTATCATGACTTTATTTTTTAGCTAAATGTAACAGATGGTTTTGTGTAAGCCTACATGTCTTCCATATCTCCATAAGAGCATAAATATTAATGTGGTTTCCTGTTTTATGACACTGTGAATGGTATAACTTCTGTCTGAACCAGGAGCTGTTCACACGCAGCATGACAGAGAGTGAGATGCGGAGTGCTCCTTATGAGTTCCCAGAGGACAGCCCCATCGAACAGCTGGAAGAACGACGTCACCGCCTAGAGAGGCAAATTAGTCAGGATATTAAGTGAGGAAATGAAAACACAACACGCGTACAAAGCGAGTTAAACAAACGCTTTATATTACCACAGACAAACAGAAAAAGCTTTCACTCTTCCTTCTGCATTCTACACACGGTTTTGCTTCCATTCAAGCACACGTGCTTATCAGCTTCCAACCTGCCAGCGTGCAGGCTGACTAACCACAATTTTTGGCTAACTGGGCTATCCAGCAGTTGGCACTTTTTCTGGTGGCAGACTTTTATAACCAGGCGGGTTCTGTCTGTTGATAGGAGTTGACATTGCATCACTAAGCTGATTATTGGGTGGTTCTCTGACTTATTGTCTGCAAGTCCCTGTTCACCAATCAGGATTTACTACTACTGCTACTAATAACTAATGATAATTGTCTTGTGGAAATGACCTTGATCACCTAATACCTAAAATTCTAAGTGTTTATATGTACAGTATGTATCTGTGTGTGAGAGAGGGTGCGAATGGGTGCCTATATGTGGTCTCTCTTCCTTCATGTACTTGATTTCTTCTCACTTCCTCTGGTGCCCATCTGCCTCCTGCCTTGCCTGCACTATCCTGCACCGCTGCATATCACCCCAAGGCTTGAACCAGAGATCTTACTCCGTGCCAAACAGGACTTCATGAAAATCGACAGTGCGGCAGACTTAGAGTGAGTGAGCTCTGCCTCAATGATTTTTTTTGTGCTTTGTTTAGCATTACTTTTGTACTTTTTATTTTATACCTGTTTATCTCTATTTTGCCTGCTTGTACTCTAAGAAATATAGATAGTGAATACCTGCTTAAATTTAATATTCATAATACTATATTTATTAATATCTAATCTACAATTTTTTGGAAACCTGGTGTAAGTACTTTTCCATAACCAGTGACAGAGACGATCAGCATTTTGAGATGGAACACATCTCCCCCCTGCTGGTGACTCAGTATGTGTTAGAAATGGATGCTGTGTCCGTTTCCCCTTTACTTCTTTTTTAGTATAAAAGCCAGATTTACCAAATAGGCCAAATTAGTGATTGCCAGCAATTGGGAAAAAAATAAAGCAAAACCACAGACTGGAGTGGAAAGTTCTGGAGCTGATCTAACAGTATGCAAATTTATGAACACAGACTCAGCCAGTTAATTTTAATAATGACCAACACAGTCTACCAAGCAGTGCAAATTAACAGGTTGCAAACAAACAGTTCTGATGAGGGAGGGTGTAATCTGCTAACTACACAGATGCAGTTTCATACTTGTAATACAACGTACGTGTAAGTTTTACACGTTTTAGAAAAGGAAGAACAGCTTTAATAATAATTATACATTTAAATGTATTTATTTATTAAATGTACCTTTGGCTGCTCTCTTGTATTGTCCCCAAGGGGTTGCCACAGCCAAATTTGCTTTGGTAATTTGGCAGAGGTTTTTACACCAGATGCCCTTCCTGACGCAACCTTCCATGGTGAGAGGGGCTTGTGTCCCCACCTGGAATCAAACTAGGGACCTTTCATTTGTAAGGCAAGCACATAAGCCACTACGCTACTGGGGACACTTAAATGTTTTGATGCAAAGACAAGCTATTTGGTCAGACATTGACCATGACTGTGACAGTGACAGTGACAACACAGGGTTAATCCAGCAAAGGGCTGCTTTATTGCAAACAGTTCCACCATATAAACCTGAAATGTGGGTGTAACAGCTGACCTGCAGTAGTTCACAGAACATTATTTATTATTCAGTCCTGATTGTGATTCCTGAAGTTCTGCCACTTTGAGTACTTAAAATTTTTTGCTGCTGTGTGATGCTCCAGGTATTTATTAAAGCCAACCGAAAGACTCTGACACACAGAGTCACATTAGAGTGCTACTGGAATACCACTGCTTTTAAATTCAGACATTAAGCTGACCTGCTTCAAATGTGCTTGAGTTGTATTAACAGCTGTATTTTGACAGACGTTTCAAAATTTTATGTACTAAGATACAGAAGTAGCCTGAAAGAGGTAAAATACATGGATGTTTATTTGTGATGTTGGTGAAATGTGTGTGCAAACTGAAGCTTTGGTGTTTTCTGCTGCTTTCATTATGGATCTATCTCTATGCAGAGAAGTATAGAAAACCCTAAAACACTGCAAGCTACTCTTCTCACTAGAAAAAGTAACTTAACTACCTGTAGTACCTCCATGGCACCCAGACGCCTTGTATTGAGAAATGTCTCTAACGTTGTTTTAAATCATTTTACATTGAAACTAAAAACATTTTCTGCAAGTGTAGTGCTCATGGTTGATTTTAGCCCCTCTGTCTTGCAGTTGCAAACTTCTGAAAAAGAGCAATGACTGAAGAGTCCTAAGAAGGGTGGGTTTTATCATTCCCAGTGTAAAAAGTTTGGTCCCAACAAGACTCCATGATTTGAACCACTGAAATCCTGTGGTAATAGGCCAACAATATGTAGGGCTAAATAGGATAGTCTTCATCTTGTTACAATGAAATGGCAGCATACCCAGCATTTGTCTTGTTTATTGGGTTAATTGTTAACTTAAAACATAACATAAAACTTAACAACATAAAAAATGCATTAAGTGAAAAGGTCTGAAGGCTCCCCAAACTGACTATTCAAAACAATGAATTGCACTAATAACTGACACTGTGAAAACTTGTGTGAAGAAACAGTCAACATACTTTCTTGCCATTCTTCCACCTCACCACTCTGTATTCTCATCCCTCTTACTCTGCCAT
Organism: Etroplus canarensis; assembly: GCA_015106775.1. Lineage (NCBI taxonomy): Eukaryota > Metazoa > Chordata > Actinopteri > Cichliformes > Cichlidae > Etroplus > Etroplus canarensis. The sequence continues at coordinate 28,220 of VUQH01012757.1, forward strand.
CCTTTAAGGTTAATGAAGGAGAAAAGTGTGGACACTGTTGATGATGCCTTTAAGGAAAGGGAAATCCCCATGGAGAGAGAGTACCAGCGGGTCTCAATATCTGGAGAAGAAAAATGTGGGGTGAGAATCTTATCTTATCTTATCTTATCTTATCTTATTCTTATCTGATTTTTTTTTTTAAAAACATCCATCCATTTTCTTTACCAATTATCCAGTTAAGGATTGTAGGGGGGGGCGGCCAATCTATTGCAGAGCAAACACAGAGAGCCAGACAACCATTCACACTCACATTCACACCTAAGTCCAATTTAGAATCACCAATTAACCTCACATGCATGTCTTTGCACTGTGGGAAGAAGTGCCCTGAGGGAACCCACACAAGCATGTGGAGAACATGCAAACTCCTGACAGAAAATCCCCAGAACCAAATCCAGAACCTTATTGCTGTGACGCAACAGTGCCAGCCGTTTCGCTCTACTGTGCCACCCAAAAAACAGAAAACTTCTTTAAAACTAATTATCAAAATAATTGAATTCAGTTCAAATCAATTTGAATTATTTAATGCCAGTGCACAATAACAATACCCTCAAGGAGTTTGGAATTGTAAGGTAAAAACCCTACAATATTATAGAGAAACCCCCAGCAGTAAGATGACCCAATATAAAAAAGCACTTGGCAAGGATTGGAATAAAAAACTCCAGTTTAACAGGAAGAGACCACTGGCAGAACCAGACTGAGGGATGGGCAGCCATCTGCTGCAACCAGTTGGGGGATAAGGGTAAAGAGAAAAGAAAAAAGAAGAGCATAGAGAGACAAGGACATAACACATACTGTAGGAGAAGGTAAACAGAAGTTACAGCATACACTTGTAGCTTTTAAATGCATCAGGAGTGGAAAGAAGTGAGTGAAATAATGCTCAGTTATATTCCATTCATGTCCTTTTTTATTACTGTGTTTATATAAATTTAGGTGCCCTTCACTGACCTCGTAGATGCTGCTAAGTGTGTGGTGAAGGCACTGTTCATCCGGGAGAAGTACATAAACCGTTCACTGCAGAACTTTTGTAAGACCACAGCTCACGCCTTGCAGGACCTCGGAATGAAGTCTCTAGATCTGGGAATCTATGAGGACGTACCAGAGACCCCTGTAGATGCTGGTAAGGCATGCACACGTTCAATACCACTGGGCAGAAAAAGTACAAAGGCCATTGTGTAACAAAAGAATTGCCTCTTATATCTGAGCATTATTAATGTCATTTTTTCATAATATATATTTAACATTTTTTGTTGCATGAAAAATTGATTGAGGTCCATTTCCTGTTTTCACCAGATGCCCCTGTCCATCCACCTGTTTCTGAAACACACCCTTATGACAATCAGGACCCCAAGAATATGCCAGCAGATGCAGAATATGGCTGCAAGATGGTGGATGGGGTAGTCCATGTCTACAACAAGAAAAACAACATGGACAAGTATGTGTTTGTACCTGTATAATGTCATTTTAAAGCAACTCCATTGGTATAATTTTTAAACTGCTCCTTTTCAGAAGTACAGAACTTGACCTGCTGTATCCCGACCTGAAGGAGTATATTGCAGACATGAATGTGATGATGGCTCTCATTATCAATGGGCCAGTGTGAGTTTATCTTTTAATGATATAGATTAAAAGTTGTCATTGTTTAATGGCTCAGTGTACAGTCTAAATAACGTGTCCCTGTCTCCTCTGTAGGAAGTCTTTCTGCTACCGTCGCTTACAGTACCTAAGCTCTAAATTTCAGATGCACATCCTTCTGAATGAGATGAAGGAGCTGGCAGCTCAAAAGAAAGTTCCTCATCGAGACTTCTACAACATAAGAAAGGCAAGAGCGAGCAAATGGCAGCTGTATTTACTCACTTATCCATTACTGATGTTTTAGATAACATCACTTGGTTGATGGGATTCCTACAAATGACAATAAAAACTGTTTTGGGAAGTTATTCATACATTGTGATTTAAATATCTGCATAAAAAATACTGTGAAATAACTTATTTGAGTGTTGCTCTAAGATTACTCGTGAAACTCACATTAACAAAGGTCTAAAGAAAAGCCTCTTCTACTACAAACAAATAAAGGATTGCCTTTTGTTGTTGTTCTCCTCTGTCCTGTCCAGGTGGACACACACATACATGCTTCATCCTGCATGAACCAGAAGCACCTGCTGCGATTCATTAAGAGAGCCATGAAGAAATACCCAGAGGAGATTGTTCACATTGAACGTGAACGTGGTCAGACACTCAAGGAGGTTTTTGAGAGCATGAACCTGACAGCCTTCGACCTGAGTGTAGACACACTCGACATGCATGCGGTGCGACAGAGGATCATTCCAAGAGATTGCAGACAAAGACACACTGTGTAATATATTTTGTATGAAAACACAAATTTAACTGGTTTCTTTTACTCATCAGGACCGTAACACATTTCATCGGTTTGATAAGTTCAATTCCAAATACAACCCCATTGGAGAGTCCATCCTCAGAGAAATCTTCATCAAGACAGACAACTACATCGAAGGGAAATATTTTGCACATATAATTAAGGTGTGAAATAATTTATGTGTTGTACAATAGACAATTTATCGAAACAATCCTTGAGAACATTTACACCCATCTTTTCTGGTATTTTTTGTCCAGGAGGTGATGTCTGACTTGGAGGAGAGCAAGTACCAGAACTCTGAGCTACGTCTGTCCATCTATGGCCGCTCCAGAGATGAATGGGACAAGCTGGCTCAGTGGGCTGTCAAACACAGAGTTTACTCTGATAATGTGCGCTGGCTTGTCCAGGTGCCCCGTCTATTGTAAGTGCTAAGTCAACTTGCCAATTTCAACTTGTAGATACACTACATGAATAAAGGGCTGGGTCAAACCTATTATTTATTAGAATTCAAGTGTTTCATTCAGTTCCATTGCCACAGGTGTATAAAATAAAGCACCTAGCCACGCAGTCTGCGCTGCCAGACATTTGTAAAGGAATGGGTTGTTCTAAAGAGCTCACTAAATTTGAGCATGTTCCTATAATAGGATGCCACCATTGCAACAAGTCACTTCATATAATTTCTCCTACCTCCTAGATATAGCATGATAAACTATAAGTGGTGTTATTGCTAAGACAGAACCACAGCAACTGAACCACAAAGTCACAGACCACATAAAGTTACAGAGCAAGGTTACCGAGTGCTGAGGCACATAGTGTGTAAAAGTTACTAAAACTCTGCTAACTCAGTAATTGCAGAATTCCAAAACTCCTCTGGCATTAACATCAGCACAAAAACTGTGCGCCAGGAGCTTCATTGCATGGATTTCTGTGGCCAAGCAGCTGCATGCAAGCCTTTTTTCACCAAGCAGAATGCCAAGCATTGGGTAGAGAGGTGTAAAACACACCGTCACTGGACTCTGGGGCAGTGGAAATGTGTTTTGTGAATTGATAACTTACCCTTTTCTATCTGGCAGTCTGGCAAGCAAGTCTAGGTTCGGGGATTGCCAGGAAACTGTTACCTGTCTGGCTGCATTGTGCCATCTTTCATTTTTGGTGAAGGAAGGATACTGCCATGAGGTTGTTTTTCTGGGGTTGGCCTGGGCCCCTTAGTTCCAGTGGAGAGACATCTTAATGCTTCCACTTATCAAGACATATTGGGAAATATTTTTCTTCTAACTTTGTGAGAACAGTCTGGGAAAGACCCTTATTTTTTCCAGCATGACTGTGCCCCGTTCACAAAGCAAGTACCATGGTTGGATGAGTTTGGTGTGGAAGAACTCTACTGGCCTGCACAGAGCCTTGACCTCAACCCCACTGAACAGCTTTGGGCTGAACTAAAATGGAAATTGTGAGCCAGGCCCTCTTGTCCAACATCAGTGTCTGACTTCACAGTTGTTCTTCTGGATGAATTGGCAAAAATTCCCATAGACACACTCCAAAATCCTGTAGAAAGACTTCCAAAGAGTGGAAGCCATTATAGCTGTAAAAGGGGGACCAACTGTATTAATAACTACGGATTTAGAATGGGATTTCATAAAAGCTCCTGTAGGTGTTATGTGTAGGTGGCCCAATACTTTTGTCCATATAGTGTCTTAAATGATTGAGCATAAGCACGTGTTTAAAAAATACAGGAAACTGTGTATCAAGTACACCTTTGAGAAGACACATCAGTCTCATAAGCATTTAGACTGAAGAACCTGTACAACGTTTAGACTGTCCACTGTGAGCTTGAAAATGTTGTATTGGTGCAATGCTAAATCAGAGCAGGGCTCCTTTAAGAGAAAAGAAGAAAACAACTTGCAAACAGTGATGGCAAGTTGATAATTAAGATTACTCTTCCAGGCTGATACAATTGAAACACATTAGTTATACAAATAACAGTTCCTCTTCAATCACCTTTCTAGTGATGTGTACCACACAAAGAAGCAGCTGGCTAATTTCCAGGAGATGCTGGAGAATATCTTCATGCCTCTGTTTGAAGTCACAATCAACCCCCGCAGTCACCCTGAGCTGCATCTCTTCCTGGAACACGTGGGTGTCACTTTACAAGGAATTAATGGTATCGTGAAGAGCCATACTTAAAACACTAAATGATTATTTTGTTGTCTACTTTCGTGGGATAATAGGTGGTGGGCTTTGACAGCGTGGATGATGAGTCCAAACCTGAGCACCACATTTTCAATCTTGACAGTCCTTTGCCAGTCAAATGGACAGAAGAAGACAACCCACCCTACTCATACTACCTCTACTATACCTATGCCAACATGAGTGTGCTTAACCACCTGCGAAGGTATGTTGATATCCTTGTAACGCATAGCAATTCTCCTTTTAGGTTAGTCTTCATCTTCTTCTTTCGGCTGCTACTGTTAGGGGTCACCACAGCAGATCGTCTGCTTCCATCTCACTCTGTCCCTTGCGTCCTTTTCCCTCTGCATGTCCTTCTTCACTACATCCATGAATCTTCTCTGCAGTCTTCCCCTTTTCTTCCTGCCTGGCAGCTCCATCTTTTTAAACACAATGATTCATGAAGAACACAACCAAAAATACATAAATTGTTAACATTCTTTTTGTTTGATACAGGCGTCGAGGCTTCCATACGTTTGTGCTACGACCTCACTGTGGCGAAGCGGGGCCAATCCACCACCTGGTGTCAGGTTTCATGCTGTCAGAGAACATCTCCCATGGGCTGCTGCTCAGAAAGGTCAGGACACCAAACAGGGGATTTTTTTCTGAAAGATTGCTATGGACATATTTGGCTTTATCATTATGAAATAACAAAGTAACACGAGGGGCATGAGGGGTCATTGAATGATTTGTTGAATATTAAAATGATGTGAAATCATGTTTATAATGGAAAATTGTTTGGAGCAGGGGTTCTCAAAGTTTTGACTAGTGAGCACCAATTTAATAAGCCAGCACATGGCTATAGAAGATATAATATGAAGCAAGATACTGTGCTTACTGTGCGTAATGTGTCATTTTAGAGTGGTTGTTTTTTTTTTTATATATATGTGTTGGTTCTTCTAGTTTTTTAACCATTAGACCTGCAGTGTGTATCAGTGCGAGGAAGGTATAGTCTGCTATGATGGCTTTAACGGAACAGCTGAAAAACAAGAGAAAATGGCCCATTGTTCATCTTTTGAGTTGATATATCACAGTGATATGTAATGTGGATGACGAACATTTTCAGATTTATAAAATCAATTCCAAGGTGCATCGAAGATGTTCTGGTGGTTCAGCACCTTATTCAAACACTTACTTTTCTCTTTGTCTGTAATTTTGAAGGTTGCCTGTTAAATCTGTTGATGCTGTAGTAGATTAAGGGATATTTTTTGCATGTCATAAATGCAAACAGTTACACAACTATACAGTTAGGTCCATAGATTATATCTTACAAATACTACAGATGTGATTGAGGTGCAGACTTTCAGCATTAATTCAAGTGGTTTAACACAAGTTGTATTAAGTGTTCATGAATTAAAGACATTTTTATACATGGTGCCCATTTTCAGAGACTCAGAAGTAATCAGACAAACTAACATAATTTTAAATATAAGGATTGTTTAGAATACTTGGATGAAAATTCTTTGCAGTCAAAGGCTTATTGAAGTCTAGAATACATGGACGTTTCCTCCCTTGAAATGCTCTGCCAGGCATTTACTGTAGCCACGTGCAGTTCCTGCTTGTTTCTGGGTCTCTGTGCCTTCACTGTTTTCTTCAGTAATTGAAAAGCTGCTCTATTGGGTTGAAATCAGGTGACTGACTTGGCTGTTTAAGATTATCCCATTTTATTGCCTTGAGAAACTGGATCCATTTGTACCCCCACATCTCTACAGGCTTTATATTGAGAATTCCAGTGAAAAGATACCTAATGCAAGTTCACCAATCAACTCCAGATCTTTTATCTGCTTAATTACTCATGGAATAATGAAGGAATGAGATTCACCTGGCCATGAAACTGCAAGCCGCTTGTCCAATCACTTTTGAGCCTTTGAAAATTGGGGACCATGTAAAAATGCCTATTATTCTTGAAAGGTTTAGGCACTTCTTTTGTTAAAAATGGAAACTAAGTCTGCACTTCAATCGCATTTTGATTGTTGAGTTTAATAAAAGAATTAGAAAAAGATTTGTCATTGTCCAAAAACTTCTAATGAGCTAATTGTAAATGTTCTGAATTAAAAATCAGAGAATATTGATTAATTTAGTGTGACAGGCACCACTGTATTCAGTAACATGTTGGTGTTTTCAGTAATAATCAAAACAAGTCTGCCATTCCACTGCTGTTGAATTTGAAAAAATACTGTCACTGTCACTTGCAGCTATATTTACTTTTTTGTCTGCCTCTTTATTTGCCTCTGCTGTGCTTTCCCTTTGATGGCTCTCAGGCTCCAGTGCTGCAGTATCTTTACTACCTTGCTCAAGTTGGCATCGCCATGTCACCACTGAGTAACAACAGTCTGTTCCTCAGTTACCATCGCAACCCGCTTCCTGAGTATCTGTCCAGAGGCCTTATGATCTCACTGTCCACTGATGATCCTCTTCAGTTCCACTTTACCAAGGTCAGTATAAATAGCTGGCCTCTTTTTGAAGTACACAGTATAAAAACTGTACAGTTAAAATATATAATTTTCCATATGTTTGCTTGTTTGTTCCCAGGAACCTCTGATGGAGGAGTACAGCATTGCAGCTCAAGTATGGAAACTAAGTTCATGTGACATGTGTGAGCTGGCAAGAAATAGTGTCCTCATGAGTGGATTTTCACACAAGGTAAACTAGTTTCAAGCTCTTTTCATGTATTTGTGTATCAGGTGCCATGTGAAATTAGTGTGTTACATACACGTATGCTATCTATACTATCTATAGCAGGTCAGTAATATAGTTGCATCACAAATTCTGCCCTTTATGAAGTTGTTGCTGTTGAGACATTGTCAAAATATTGTTAATTTATTGCTCATTGTTAAGTACTGTGTATATTATTGAGCTCACGGTTAAAGTTGGAGTTCTGTTGTACTTTGATCCAAACTCTTTGTCCAACTTGGAAAGGTATCTTCAAACTAGGCCTCTCTTTCTTGTCTGCATTCTCACGCCCTGCCTCTTGCGTCACAAAGGGCTGTTGGTTCAGCAGTTCTGAGGGGGACGGCCTACTGCTTCGATACTTATCGTTCAGCGCCGCAACCACCTCTAAGGCCTTCATGCTCCAGTCCTTTGAATTGGCATTCTTCCCAATCCAACTTTTCACCAGACCAATGGTGCGCTCAACCATTTGCTTGTGGGGAAGAGTAGATTCTCATCACTCCATATTCTTGGCACCACTGGTCCACCTTGGTGTTGCGGAAGTGGGTGCCATTGTCGGTTCTGAGCTCCTTCGGTATCCCTAAATGACTGCAAGCTTGGTCTACCATGCTGACAACGCTGCTGCCGTTTGCTTTCCGTACTGGTTTGATTACTACAAACCCTGACATAGAGTTTACAGTCACCAACAGGTATTTCTCACCTTTCCTTCTGGTCACTCCCATGGGTCCAGCTACATCCATACACACTGACCCCCATGGTATGGTGCTTTTAATAGTAAGCCCCTTGACCCGTTGTCCTCTCCATCCTGCATTGAATCTTCCACAAACCTCGTAGCTTCTGAGGACCTTCCAGATCTCTCGCTCAGGAATCCAGAGCTGCTGTTTCTCCAGCTCCTTCCGTGTAGGAATGATGCCAACGTGGCCTAGTGCTTCATGTATGGTCTGTACCACTTCCTTTACATGCTTCTCTGGGACGGCCGTCCTTCTAGGCCTATCGTCCACCTCGATCCGAACAATGATGACGTTCCTTCTCTGGACGAAACGATCCACCTATTTTGCTTCCTCTCCAGTGGCTTCCCTCTTTGGTGTGTGCCTTTTGGTGCACCACCTCCAGGTCCATATTCAACCGTAGTTCAGCTATCTTGCCCCACAGGTCCTTGTGGGCTACTGCCTTACCTTTAGCAGTTTCATAGCCATTTTCTTCCCATATGGACAAATCTTCTTCAAGTGCTTGTGCACAGTAATAGCTGTTTGTAGCTATTCTGGCTCTCTTTTCCTTCTCTCTTCCAGCTTCAGTAGTCCCTCCAGGGCTGTAGTTACTCCCCCAGCTCGAGCGCTGCTAGGGGTTTTACCTTTCTGCCGGGCTCGCTCCTTTTCTCCTTCTTTAATTTATTTTCCCTCCTCATTTTCCATCTCATCTTGGTTTTTTCCCAAAGCTGCAGGGATGCCTTTGTCTGTTATTGTCATCTCGAGTCTCCTTCTTACGCAAAGCCTCTCTTCACGCACTGAGCAGGGATGGGTGAAAACTATTGGCTGCTCTGCAGCGTCGGCAGGGATGTGGAAGACTCCCTCCGCTAACTGCAGACTCTCCCGCGGCAGTTGCTTCCCGTCCGCTGGGCTGGATGAACAGGCGTGTCTCGGCTGGTTCTTCCTG
>VUQH01012762.1:4859-42643 GCA_015106775.1 Etroplus canarensis
TTAAATTAAAAAAAAAAAAATACATATACATACACACACACACACACACACACACACACACACATACATATATATATATATATATATATATATATATAAAAAAATATATTTTTTTTTTAAACATTTATTTTTTGTCCATTCTTTTTTGCTTTTGTTTTCTTTCAGATAAATGTATTCTTTATAATATTATTTTTATTTATTCTGTTTTAAGTATCCTTTATCACCATATTTAAGGATTAGAATTTATATTAAATTTTATTATGAGTATAATTTTATCTTAAAATAATGAGTTTAAGAAAATCTAAACATTTTGGCACATTTACACCTGAATAATTTGTTTTGATTTACTTTTTTTTTTTTTTAAAGATTTTAAAAAACATATTGGTAGCTTTAGGCCTCCATACAGGTAATAGTTCCAGACTTCCTTTATAACGTATTTTCTAACAGCATCTCTAACAAATATGAAGTAATCTTATCATAAGCAGTTAATACACAGGTGACTGGCCCAGAACCAGCTCAAGACATTATGTTATAAATAAACCTAATGATGGTATTTATGTATAGATGGAAGAGGGGCACACGCAAACATTCATTTTATGAACATTACACTTCAGACCAATACTCTCAGGAGCAGAAATTCTTGTCAAAGTGAAAAAGTGCGCATAAAACAACAAATATGAGACAACTATAAGACCCGTTAGATAATTATTGTGTGCAGCTTTGATTAAAATCTGACTAATGCTGTAGGAGTAGTGCTTCTTGTGAATTGTAGACGAAAGATGGATGGATAGACAGTGGATGCCTTGTCATGGCAATAGCTCAGTGGTCTTTTGATTTAATGTAAGTGAAAGACATGAAAGGAAATACGAAATGCTCACGCTCTGAATACAAACAGCTGATAATGTGACTGGTGTAACAAAAAACAGGCTTTATTTGGTCAGCTGATGTTTCAGAAACACAGTTCTCTTCAGAGCTTCAGAGCACAGTTCACTTCTCTCTCTCCCTTTGTTTTAATCAATTTATTAAACCTGCTGCCTACCCTGTTATTTATCATGACGTTGCTGGCAGTCATGCATATCTGAAAACAAGTGTGGACATGCAAAGCTACACAACAGGTCGTTCTAATTCCTGCTGAGCGAGGAGTCCGGTTACTGCAGTTTACTGTAAACAAGCTTGTCTTGTGCAAAGGATGAATCAGAAAATGCTGAAGCAACAGAAACAGAAAGGAGTCATTTTACAATCCAGAATTAAAATGGACTTTTCCACCTACATTTTCTAATTTTCAGAAACGCTTAAACTGGACCTCTTCTGACTGTGAAACTCCGATACCGATATTTTTCTTTCGTTTATTTTTGTTGGCATTTAACCTAGTGGTTTGTACATTCGCCTTACAACTAAAAAGGTCCCTGGGTCGATTCCAGGTAGAGACACAAGCCCCTCTCACCATGGACGACTGCGTCAGGAAGGGCATCCGGCATAAAACCAATGCCAAATTACCAATGCAGATTAGTCTGCTGTGGCGACCCCTTGGGGAGAATACAAGGGAGCACCTGAAGGTACAAAAGTCGATGGACGCATGACCGACCTCTCGCTTTTATTCGTGGGGGCTGATGCCCCAGCCTGTGAGGTCGGTTGCGTGATGCAAACTCGCCAATGCTTCAGTCAACTCAAGAGGGTTAATTTGCTCATTGTACCAAACTTTAGCCATGAGAACATCTGAGATGATCCCATCCACAACATGGGGTTAGTCATTAGGTTGCTGCTGTCTGGTTTGGAAAGCTCAATGTCCACACATGTTCACACTGTAGGTCTTAATTCTCAATTCTGATTTTTTGCTGAGATCCCAATTTTTTGTGTCGTTTACATTATAATTTAAATGCGACTGCCATCACACTCGAGAAGAAGATGTGACATCACACTGTGTTTATGGAAGTAAATATGAATACTACACATTTTATTCCAATTTTAACAGTATTAGAGAGAAAACCCTAACAATGAGACAATCCCCTATGAGAAAGCATTTGACGACTGGGGGAAGGAAGAACTCCCTTTTAACAGGAAGAGACCTCTGGCAAAACCAGGCTCAGGGAGGGGCAGCCATCTGCCCTGACTGGAGAAGAGAGAAAGTAGAGCAAAGAGAGACACAGACTATGGGAGAGAGAAGACATGCAGGAATAGCAAATAAATGCGTGGGGAGTGAAAAGAGGTGGGTGGAGAAGAAATGCCCAGCACATCACGGTCGCTTTAGAAAAAGCTAGATATGTATCCGATTTAGGACCACCTATGAAACTGCCCTGAATCAGATTTGAAGGAAAAAAAAAAACAAAACAGATTTCTTATCATGTGGGTAAAAAATTGGATTTGGGACACTTTGCCCGCAGTATGAATGTAGCCTTAGTTAGCCTGAGTGTTCTTTTCTGAAGTTTGGAAATATCGTGAATCCATGGGCTGCTGCGTATACCTGAGTTTTTAAAAATACGAACTGTGCTAATAAAATACTCCTCTTGAAAACTCAGTGTGTCCTTAATCTGCTTTAAATATCTATGGGAGAAAAATCGTGCTTTTTAAAAAACGTTAAATGTGAGAAAGTCACGTCAAATTGTCAGTGAAAAGTTGTTAGCCAATTAGCAGTCGCCAGTTTATCTTTCCTTCTTATTCTTGAGGAGGACAAGCAGAAAGCTCATCTCCATCATTTACCTGTCCTCATGGCATCCTCGGCATCACCTGGCGATGGGCTCCATCCGGAGGGGCAGGCCTTCCCAGAGCTGTACTCCCTCAGCATGTGGTGAAGCTGGGCAGCTTTCAACGCAGCGAACTCAGTCCTGAGAGAAGACCAGGATGCCTGGAGACACATAAAACAAAAAAACAGAACAACATGAAGAAACTGAGGCAAACGTCCTCTGAAGCGTTTCATGGATTAAAATGTAGGATTATAAAGAACTTTCACTGAAGGTTTAACTTTAAGGACAAGCCACAAAAGCTCTTTGTTGCGCTGTCAGAATGACAGGGCAGTAGAAACAAGTACTTTTCCATCATGCTTCCATATGAGCAACTCTCTCATTTACATGCAAAGCATTTTAAACCATTTATATGATGTCTAAACAGCCACTGCAGGAAGATGTGGTATCAAAGCCTCATGGGAAAATATTTTCCCAATAGCACTTTAAGTGTCTCTCCTGTCACTGCAGCTTTCCTTGTATTTACTGTGCACTCCAATGAAAGGTGAGTGCTGGGTTTCATCTAAGTACCACTAATCAACACGCCCTGCTTGTTTCGCACACCGTGAGAAAATTCTTCTTTATCTTTACGCTTATGACAGTTTGAAAGTCCTGACTGTTAAATATGATTATCACCTCACAGCTGCAGCCAAGTACACTTAAGACAATATTTAAAGGTCAAATGAAACAAATGGAGAAAACACATAATTGGATTAGCAGTGCAACAAGTATGCAAAACGTTTGCATACTTGTTCAGAATATGTTTTTATTTATGAGTATTTTGAGGTTTTGTACTGCAGTCCGCATCCGAGTAGAAACTGCTAGTGCTTGGCTCACGGGTAAAATGCAAGTTGTCAGCCCACGGTTCAAACATATAACCTCGTACCTGGATGTTTAGGTTCACCTCAGGCTCATTTAATTCATCCTGGTCGGCAAGAAAGCTCGCCATTTCAGGGATACAGGACCAGTGACCACCACCCACGAGACTGACTAAGTGACCTAGTTTGGCACCTCTGACGTTTCACGGTGCTTGAGCTCACGAATGCGTGCGGCAGCACTGAGCTGGCAAATTCCGTAAAAAGTGTGAAATCTCCAAAATATTTTGGTTTTATCATTAGTTTTCTAATAAATATGGTCAGAAAACATTTTCTTTTTCAGGTCTATTATTTTAACCCTCGTCTCTCCTGATATCTCAAAGTGTCAAATATGTCAAGGTCATACTTGTCATTTTATAACACTTTCTATTTTTACAGGAATCACTATGCCTCTTGGTCTGGATTGTAATGTTTACAAAATAAGTGTCTAGTGTATCTATTTATAAATGCCATCATTAGGTTTATTTATGGCAAGAATAATGTCTTAGGTCAGTGCTGGTCAAGAACTAGGGCCATGGTGGAGGTGTAACATGGTGTCCTGGAGGATGATAACAGGGCAATAATCTGATGCGTGATCAGCATAACTTCCTATTTTTACAATGTTCCACCGTCATCGCTCCTTTATTTAGTCATCCTGTCATGCTGGCAGATTTTCTATTCTCATCTTTTAGATGGTAGATCTACTGCCGATAGCTTGAAATATCACTTTGCCACATATCTTGCACACACTATCTGTATCCTGTTAGATGGTGATGATCTTGATCTTAATGGTCATGATCATGGAGGGAGTGGTCCTATTGGTTGACTTCCACATTAGGAGGGTGTGTTTGGGGCCTTCCTATCACCATTTATGCAAACATCAGGATTCTGTTTTCATGCTTTTTATGGCCATGGTTACTGCTGACCACGCAGTCATAAAACTCCATTTTTAAACATTTTCATTTGGTGGTGATCAAGATGAATTTGTCCTGATTATGACTGTTTTAAAAACCTACAATGCACACAAGGGGAAATTATGTTCCCTTTTTTTCTATACCATTGTTTTCTTAAGGTAAACTAATCTTATGCTTGAGTATTTAAGTAGTTTTACTGGAGCACATTTTTATTTCATTGAAGAAATATTGATATCTTGTTTAATTGTGTAGTTTATCAAAATTTCCCATTTTTTCTATGATATTTTTTATGTTTTGAGCTTTTACAGTGAGATAGCTCTGACAAAATAAATTACAAAATTGATGAAAACTGCTGAAAAAGAGCCTTTTAAATAAAAAAAGGCAACTTTTTTATTTTCACTATGGTAAATGCACTGGAGCCTATATAGCGCTTTTCTGCTCTGACTGAGCACTCGAAACACATCATTCATCCTTTCACACACACATTGCCACAGCGCTTTATTCTATGCCGTTAAGCACATGTAACTATCCCACACACATTCACACTCTGATGGATGCATCGGGAGAATTCGGGATTCAGTGCCTTGCCCAAGAACTCTTTGGCATGTAGATAGGAGAAGCCAGGAATCGAACCGCCAGCCTTCCTGTTGGAAAACAACCTGCTTTATCTCCCATCTTTAAAACATTTTATTGATGTTAATTATTACTGACAGCTTTGGGTCTCCGTACACGTCACAGTTCGGTCTTCTAAACTTAGTCATTTCTAAATAAATATAAAAACCAGAATGTAGAAGCTTTTCTGGGCCACGACCCCTCACCATTCACAGGCTATTGTGTGAAGCACAGAGTGAAAGTGAAAACTTTTCTTGTCATTGGTTGGCTGGATCTAAAATCCAGTAAGGAGTCAAAAGAGGCCAATTCTGACCAATACTACAGGAGGAGTCGCGATTCTTGTGAATTATAGATGGAGAGACAGACAACAAACACCTCGCCATAGCATTAGCTCACTGGTCCTTTGGCTGGATGAGCTAAAAACATTAAAAGGTGAAATTCTCGCTTAGCTTTACATGACTTAATGACAAACAGCTAATAATGTAGTGAGTGTGAAAATAGACGTTTTTCTGTCAGCTAATGTTTGAAAAAAATTTTCCCTCCATTGAAAGTAGCTCGAGGCTAAGGAAACAGGTGACTCACTTCCCTGCTCCATTCATGCATCTGCTGCAAGACTAACTTTACAACCATGGCATAGTTTATTCAGTATGTTTCCAGCTGAATTGGTGGAAGCTAAGGCTGCCCAGACTTGCCGGGGCCACAACAGACATCAAAAGCCAAATGCTGCTCATTCCCACAGACGCCACACTGAGCTGTGGAGAAGGTGAAATTTAAATTCTGCTTATAAACAACTCAAACTTTAAAAAATGTTCCCATTTGCCATGTCTGAGATTTAACGTCCTCCTAAAATAACAACCCTCCAGATGCTGTGTGCTCTGGCATAACAAGCGACGCCACATCCCACATCTGGTGTAATTTACAGCTGTGCCAGCAAGCCACTTCAGCTTTTCAGAGCTCCAGATGGAAAAGCAGAAGTGCGCAGGAGGGTGTGTGCCGCTTTGTGGCAGCCACAAAGTGACCTCATGCCAGTGGGGAGGGACACAGAGAACCAGGAGCTTCAAGGCAGAAAACAGACGAGACAGAGCGCTGGTGAGCTGAGTCACGAGTGGTGCTGCGAGTCACGCGGTGAAAGCAGGTGTCAACTTCAGAGTGTGAAACCAGGCCTCTAATGTAACCCAGGTGTGTGAAATATACAAGACTGACACTGACATTTTAACAACTTGATATGAAGAAAATTTTAATGCCATTCAAAGGGAGCTGGAAGTCCTTATAATTTGGTTTGATATTAATAGATTGTCTCTCTGTCTCTGAAAGGGGCGCGCTGAAATTCGGACTCTTTTAGTTCGCTGTTTTTTTATATTTATTTATTTTTTTTAATTTCAGTGTTTTTGAGCCCCCATAACCCTCTCTAATTTTAAGATTAGGCTTAAAACTTCCCTCTTTGATCAAGTTCATATTTAGGGCTGGGTCAGGTGACCCTGAACCCTCCCTTAGTTGTGCTGCTACAGGCTCAGGCTACTGGGGGGGGGGAGGGTGTTCCCTCTTTTCACCCCCCAAGCGTTTATAAGCTACCGCATGTCATTAAATTCTTCTTTCTCCCATAGTCTGTGCTGTCTATGACTCTCTTTGCTCTCTTTTTTACTCTTCTCTTTCCCCTCAGCCTTTGACCAGTGAAGGCAGACGGCTGCCCATCCCTGAGCCTGATTCTGTTGGAAGTTTCTTCCTGCTAAAAGAGAGTTCTTCCTTCCCACCAACATTCCCTCTAAGCTATGTGCTTGCATACGCACTGCATAGATTTGCTGCGCATGTGTGTGCTGCATAGACTTCTTGCGTGCATGTGCGCAGAGGACACCGGAGCAAGTGCGCAACTTAGAGGGAACGTTGCTTCCCACCATCGCCAAGTGCTCACAACTGGATCATCTGATTGTTGGGTTTTTTTTAGGTTATAGGGTTTATTCTGTCAGGGTCACTCCCACCTGATCCCCTCAATATCAGCTGACCTTTTTCTACAGTAACTTTGGCATATTTAATGAATCCATGTACTTTTTTTCATTAATTTATCCCGAGACTCTGTGTGATTTATGCGCCTCAAACAGAAAAATGTCCTCAGCACTTAAAGCTGTTTGATTGGATTAACTGCTCAAACTATTAACGCACAGCATGTGAACACCAGTGTTCTTTCTCCTATTCACATAAATAAAATGACTGTATTCAAAAATTACTTTGACACAGAAGAAATCACGGCTAGAAGATGAGTCCGGCATCAAACTGTAAGTGCAAAGGGAGACCTTTATAACTTGTTTTGAGCAGCTAACTATCCCACATAGTGATGAGAAACCAGAAAATCGATTAAACAGTGCTTGTTTCTGTTCCTTTAAATTGCTGCAGTTTTGCTTTTTAAAACTATACCCCAAGGTGCTTATGCTTGAAGTTTTAAAATGTGGTTGATTTGTTTGCAGTTTAAACAGAGCTTAAATTGGTTTTTCAGCTCTGAAAGTGTCACGTGGATACCTCCTGTTCTTATGAAGTTATGAGGGCTCAAGAATGCCAGAAAAATACTTAGAAAGTGCAAAACGCCTACTCACCCCTATGCACTTCAAACGCCTGTAGCTCTGACAACAGTTCTAGTATGAAGGTATAAATATGAGTGGCTTCATTAAACATATAAAAGTGATTGCACATGAAAAAAAATATCAGATGATTCTGAGGTCAGGTGGATTTTTCATTTTCTGTGGTTATATGAAACATGGTGAATGTACATCAACCCGATGTAATCATCTATATGAAGAAACAGCTTTTGAGTTCATGTAATGGAAAAAATAAAGTTGTGGAAATTAGTTATATATGAGTGATGCGTAAATATAACTCCTTACCCGCCCACCCTTCTATCCAGGCCAGATGAAACTGCCCTCATGTCCTTAAGTAACAGCTCTCTGATTTATGGTAATCCCTCACTGACTAACATTCAGTATGGTTTTACTCTAAACACAGGTATGCTTTAATCTGAAAGGTAAGATGTGTGCTTAAATAAAGTGCATGTAAGAGGACTTTTCTATTTTTTGCTTGTCTGCAAGCGCATGGAGAAGGTTTGTAGTTTTAAGACCTGAGTGCCCTTCCGCATAAGCTCATTCCTGAGTAACTTTATTGGCCGGTTTCCCTTCAGTGACTCAGTGTTTAATAACAAGCTAAGTGAGAGCTCAGCTTCCTTCTCAGAGTAAATAAGATCTGAATGACAGCAATTAGGAACGGTGTGCTTAAGGATGGATTAAGTGCTAAATTGGCGAGCTACTGCAGCACCGCAAAGGCTGAAGTGTACAAGCAAATATGAACAGGTTTTTCACTGAGTGTCCCTGAAGCTTTAAAGTGCTTCACTCTGATGGCTTTCTGTGTGTTGGAACAGCTCCTTAATGAGAATAAACATCTGATATTTTACGATGTTATTCTGGCAAACAGGATGTCCTACAGAAAGGGCCACACCTTCACTGGCACCATGATAATAGGATTTAAACATTTTAGCGTATTTACTCAGTTGCTGCAGACTGTTTCCTCATATCTAATCGATCAGCAGCTGTTCTCAAGGGTACAATAACCATAAACCAACAGTACTGCTTCACAGACACCACTCAGTCTCAGGCTTTAAGGTAGAGGTATTAAACTACAGCCTGGGAGCCAGAACTGGCCCATTAGCCCTGTTTATTAATAGTTCTGTCAGTGTTTCTTATACTTGTACTATTTCCTTTATTCATGACTAATGTTCTGAAAACACAGTGAAGTCATTCAATCACTGTATCAAAACAATGACATTTATTTACAGAACGTCCTGCTGCTGCTTTTCCATCAGAACACAGAGGGACAGGTCACCTCATAAAACTCTGATCGACAACAAAAGACAATGAAGTCATCGCAGTCGGGCTGTTTTTACATCCCTTCTTTTGTCTTCCTTCTTTCTCATCCTCCCTTCTTTTTTCCTTCGGTCCTTTCTTCTCTCTTTTTCAACCATCCCTTTTCTTTCTCCAGCTTTCTTACTTTCACTTTTCTTTCCTTTACTTTTTCTCTCTCTCTTTCTTTTATACTTCCCTTCTTTTTCCTTCTGTTCCCTTTCTGCTTCTTACTTTCCTATTTTCTTTTCTTCTCTTTCTTCATTCCCTTCTTTTTCTCTCTCTTTTCTCCTTCCTTTATTCTATTATCTTTCTTCCCTTCTTTTGCTTTTTCTCCTATTTTCTTTTAATTATCTCCCCTTCTTTTTCTCCTTCCTTCTTTTTCTTCTCTTGTTTTTCATCTCCCCTGCTCTTTCTTTCCTTCTATCTATTTTAAACCTGTGTTTTTACTGGTCCAGCTTGAGATCAAACTGGTCTGTCTATGATATAAAATGAGTGACACGCTGCTCTGTGGGGTTGGTAGTTAACATGATGTTTGGCCACAGGAGAAGAGTTGAAGAAGTGTGAGGTTCAGATTTCCCCAAAGATAGAAAGTTTCAAAAAACATGAACCATAAACAGCTACAGCTAACTCAGTCACACTGACACCTTTAAGACATTGCAGGAAACACTAATTCTGATGTAAACATGACTGTGCTGCTGAGCTAAACCCGCCTTCAGTAAGACAAACAGGAAAGGAGAAGCGGATGTCCTCTGACCTGCAGCAGAGTTTCTTTGGGTGTGGCCAGCAGATTGACAGCAGCAGAGAGCTTCTGGAAGAACTCGGAGGCCAGATCGCCCAGACCGATGCTCTGGATCCAGTCCATGAGCAGGTCCAGGCTAGCCCGGATCTGCACGCCTCGGGACCACTGGTAGAACCCAGCGACAGATCCTGAACAACAAAAAGATTCGAACGATGACATGTATGTGCAACTTTAACAAATTTCATCGGGCATTCAGACTCAAAACAATGTATTTATAACCTGAGTTACACTGGCGGGTTAAATGCTTTCAAGGGATTTGAAAAAAATATTCTAATTAATCGAAGTTTATGGAAATAAAATATATTCTATTAACAAATGTAGTCCAAATTATAAAGTTTGCATTGAAATCTTATATAAATGACAAAAATCTATGCATTTTCTCTTATTTTTGACTATTCAATATGCAAAAATGACCATTTTACATAGAACAAACTAAATCCAAAATTGCAAAGCCAGTTTAAAATACAACTTTTTACAGAACCGTTGCACAATATAGCAAATCTTGGCATAGCCCCTCAGCTTATCCACTCTCTGAAAGAAACAACTTGGCTCCTTCTAATCAAAGCCAACATTTCTTTTGATTGGCTGCTCCTTATAAAGAGAAAGTTTGAACATCAGGTGTGCAGGGTTTCTGTGCTGCATGAGTGAGAGCTTACCTCTCTCCATGAGGGTGTTGAACAGCGACGCATTGATGAAGAAGAACAGGTAGGCACAGAGTTGTAAAGAGATGTCTGGATGCACCTGGAAGGCCGTGAGCAGCTTTAGCGCCTCCTTCAGCACCTCCAGGATGCTCTCGAGCCCGTCGGGCACTCGGAGCTGACCGCTTTCTGAGAACGGATTCCCGTCCAGCAGACCAGACAGGGCCGAATACATGCTCTGTGAGGAGAAGGGGAGACATTACATCCCTGCATGCTGTATGAAGTGGAAAATATCCCCTACAAACACACCATGGCAAAACAAACAAAGTGTGCGCAAGTTAAAGCTGGAACGTTTTACAGAAAAAAACTGAAAAACTGTACGAGAAAAAAACTTTCAAATTTTATGAGAAACTGACTAATTTTTGTGAAAAAACTTTTGTAATGTTGAGGAAATTAAGGCTGATTTAGTGTTTTATATAAATCAACATGGCTCATTTAAGATGCACAAGTTATTAGTTTTAATGCTTTTGTCTTTCCTAAAACATAAAGTTGTTTTCAGAGATTCACTGTAGCCCTGGCCTGACTGATTAATTACCCAGTCTTCAGCTCCCTGGAAAGTCAGTGTGATGAAGACTTAAGAGTCTACACGCACCGGTTTGTTTATGTCTGCTAATTTGCTTGAAGAATGAACTTAAAACAGCATTTTAACTGAAGACGGAGTGCCTCAGTAATTTTCTGTGGTTATACATGTACCAGACCTTGCTCTTTTTGCTTCTGACTGCTCACTGAAGAGCACCTGTCAGGTTGGGCTTCAGAGCCATGCAGCGTTCCTATTTTCTTTATGGCAAATCTATGTGATGTCCAGAAAAGGTGACTAAACCCTCAAAAATCATTCTAACAGCTGGGAGATTTTTATGAGGCCTTCAGCTTTAAAACTTTTAAAAGTCATTTAAAGGAGTGGCTCAGATCATCTCAAGAATATGATCATAATTGATTACATTATAATTGCTATTATTTCTTGCTTGGTCTGTATTTCCTGTATTTGACATTCTTTGAGTTTGTGGAAGTAAATTCTGTTTTCATTTGTCTTCCCAGTATAGTCTATGTTTACAGCGTGACCTTAGTGATTTATGTGTATGTAATGTACCGTTGTGATTTTACTGTTTTTTGTCTTGTATGTTATTTTATCGTATTGTATTTAATGTTGTGATTGTTACATGGGATTTTTTTACATCAGCCTGTCTAGGGACAACAGATGGAAATTTGCGTATGGCTAAAATCTGACATATTTACATATTTTATGTTCATTAATATGTACTGTCCCTATTAAATAAATAAATAAAAAAAATGACAGTATGTGGCACATTTTCAGTATCTGTAGCCCACACATGACCAACTGGTGTTCGTGTTCACAAATGGAAAACTTGGGGATTTTTCTAAACTGTGACCATTTATTCTACAGATAATCACAGTTTGCTAGAAACCAAACTCCGTGTTGAAGACTTGACGCTCTAAAACGGTGAGTTTCTATTCACACTGGAGCTCAGAAATCTACCTGTTGCAGCTTTAAGAAAGTAAATGGTCTGGCAGCTTACAGTGTGGTTAAATAACCCTGCAAGCTGTTTTATGGGAATACCAACTCACTGTCAGCTCTTATCACTCCTACTCCTCCTGCTTACACAGTTCTGCCATTGTTTCACATGCATAACATCAATCCGCTGCCTCCTCATACACACCAACACACTAACACAGCATGACTAGGATAATGAGCTCACTGAAAGAGGCCATAACCTGGCATGCCTGAGGCAACAGGTCAGCTGATAGTTTACAGTGAAACTCAGCAGATCTGCAGGTGATGATCGGGACTGTGGAGAGTTTTTAAATCATTTCTGGTGCACACAGAAAACATGTTTCTACCTCTAAAGTTTCATTAGTACTCCTTTGTTGAGTTTCAATGATATTATAATCAGGAACAGTCTTAGCAAGAAGAAAAAGTGAAGATTACAAAGAGTCACATTTCACAGGAAATTAACAGAAAGACCCTTTTGTCTCCTCCTCCCTTCCTTTTCTTCTTTTGGGTGTTTCTCACACCAGTATGTCTTCCTCTGCAGGAAGGAGACTGCTGCTCATAGCTGCTAATCCTCCCTTCTCTCTCAAATGATAAGCAGTCACATTAAAAATGCATAACAAGGTGCTTCAGATGATTTTGTAATGTCAGTTAAGTTGGAACTGACCAGTTAAAAAAAATGTACAATAAATGGTTACATTTTCAGGATAAATGTTATTTTAGTGACATCATTAGAAAGATCTCTGAGTAAACAAAACAGCACAGGCTGTTCCTGCTTCCTTCCTAGAACAGTCACTGTGCAGGGTGGCGGTGGTGCTTCTGCAGCTCTTGCTTATAAATATCCCTGATATCTCAGACTTGCTTCAAACTTACAAAAATCTGCTGCCTGGCATCATTTACCCCACAAAAAGTAAATTCCTTAAGATTAAAAACAACAGTTAAAAGAGAACCCCTCCCTTTTAATTTTTTTTCTCTGACATTAATGTGTGAGTTGCTGCCAACCCTGCTGGACTGTCTCATACTCACATTTAAGGTGGGTAATCTTTCCTCCATCAGGTACCCACCTGCATATTCTGCACATATATTGTTCTCCAAAATAATTCCAAGGGATGGAACCATAATCCACCATCATTTTTGATTGGAGAGGGACTTTAAATTTCTGTGCTTTGATGCTGACTGGATTCAGCGTGAACCAGACAGCCTAAATGTGCCAATTTCAGCCTGGGAAAGTCACATAAAATTAGCCTGGGAGTGTCCCGCTAAGCTGGAAAACTGCAGACTGGACGGTTGTCAGGTTCATGAGAGCCAAAGCAAATCCAAACACAAGATGATTCTCAACATTTAAAAAGTCTAAAACAATGAGTTTAACCAAAGGTTTTAAGAGGTTAGAACATATTAAAATATGTGTTTAACAGAAGAATTGCATTAACTGTTTAGGAATTATATTTGTGTCCACTATCCCACATTTTCAAAGGCTCAAAAGTAATAGGGCAAATTAGCATGATTTTAAATATAAGGATTGTTTTTAATACTTTGATAAAAAATCTTTTGCAGTCAATGACTGCCTGACGTCTAGACCTCATGGACATTACCACCGTTTCCTCCTTTGAGATGCTCTGCCAGGCCTTTACTGCAGCCGCCTTCAGTTGCTGCTTGCTTGTGGGTCTCCGTCTTCAGTTTTGCCTTCAGTGACCAAAAAGCTGCTCTGCTGGGTTGAGATCAGGTGACTGGCTTGGCCATTGTAGAATATCCAATTTCTTCATGTTAAGAAACTCTTGGGCTGCTTTTACAGTATGTTTTGGGTCATTATCCATTTGCACTACGAAGTACTGTCCAATCAGTTTTGCGGCATTTGGCTGAATATGAGCAGAGATTATATCCCTGTATACTTCAGAGTTCATCCTGCTACTTCTATCAGCAGTCACACCATCGATAAACACCATTTACCCAGTTCCACTGGCAGCCATGCATGTCTATACGATAACACTATCTCCAACACATTTGACAAATGATGTGGTACGCTTAAGATCATGAGTTGTTCCTTTCCTTCTCCATTCTTTTCTCCTCCCATCATTCTGGTACAAGTTTATCTGTCCAGAGATATTTTCAGACCCATTCCCACACTTAGATAGTTTCTGGCTAAAAATCTAAATTCTATTCTTCCTTCCTTGTTCTTGAATGCAAACAGTGGTTTGCACATTCTTATGAACCCTCTGTATTCATTCATGAAGCCATCTCTTGATTGTACGCTGTGACAGTGATACACCTCCTCCTTGAGAATATTCTTCACTTGGCTACATGCTGTGAGGGTTTTTATTTAACCAAGTAAAGAATGCTGCCATCATCTACGGTCTCCCAGGTCTTTTGGTATTGCTGAGCTGGCCAATGCATTCCTTCCAGATTATTGCTTTGGCCTCTCCTACAGTTTTTGCTATCTCCCTGATAGGCTGATTATTCTTTTTCAGCCTAATGATGCCTCCTTCACTTGCATTTCTTTGAAATTCATACTGAGAGTTTCAGTGAACAGCTGCCAAATGCAAGTTTAACACTTGGACTCAACTCCAGATCTTTTATCTGCTTAGTATGTTATTTGTCAATTGTCCCATTACCTTTGAGCCTCTGAGAATGGGGAAATGTGTATAAAATGGCTGTAATTCCTACATAGTTAAAGCAATTCTTTTGTTAAACCTCTTGAATTAAAGCTACAGTTACAAATTTGATTATTTGTTTTAAAATCCACCGTGAGTGGCCAGATGTAAAACTAAAAAACAAAATACTTCTCATTATCCCAAAACCTATGGACCAAACTGTATGTATGTATATACTGTACATACTCTGACCTCAGTATTTCAAACTCTGGCCATGTTTAATATAAGCATCCACCACTGAAACAGACAGAAAAAAGCTTAATAGACTTGTTAGTTTTGGGTCTGTTAAAAATGAACACGAATTTTTTTTTTAAATTTTGTTTTCCACAGTTATTCTCCTGTTTATTTTTGTCTTTAAAATGTTCTTAAATGCAAGTTGGAGACTAAAGAAGACGCTCCCATTGTGGCTCTAGTTTTGTTATTCAACAAACCACTGTAACCTTGAGAGAGAAGATTGGCTGTGTTTATGTTGCAGTCAGCGTAAGAGTGCATTTAAGACGTCTTAAAAGTTTTTAAGACCAGTAGACACTCTGTAATTATCGTTGTAACAAAAACCGCCACATTCTGAGGCAAAGTATGGTCAGACTTTATCTGTCTGCTTCTGTGTCAAACACTGTCCATCTACCATCACTTTTAAATCCTGGCTAAAGAGCCACTTCTACACTAATTATGTTTTCATTTAATTTGTCACAATTATTCCCCTCTTTAAACTGGTCTACATGTTAGAATCCCCTGTAAACCACACTAGCAAACACCTGCTGTTATTATACAGCGGATATATAAAGTCTACACACACCCCCTACAGGTTTTTTCTAATGTAAAAAATTGATAACAGGTTAAATTATTTCAAAACATTCTCTAATTTTTATGCAACCTGTAACCTACACAGATCAGCTGAAAAAGAAACAAATCTGTTAGGGGGAAAAAAAGATTAAAAAAACTAAAAAAATGTACAATAAGCTGGTTGCATAAGTATGTATACCCTAAAACTAATACTTGGTTGCAATAACTTCATGCTTTAATTACAGCCTTCTGTCTTTTTGGGTACAGACCTGCCATCAATTAAAGTGATTCTGATAAACCCCAAATAAAGTTCAGCTGCCTGGTAAAATTTTATTAACAAATAATCAACTGCATCCTGCAGCAAAAGCCATGATACACAGAGAGCTGACAAAGCATTAATTTTGATAAAAAGATGAGATGAAAACTGGTCAGGGAGGCCTTTAAGAGGCCTACAGCATCACTGAAGGACCGGCAGGAATCTGTGGCAAGTACTGGTTGTGTAGTACAGTGTAGCATATTACTTAACTATAGGCGAATAAATTTAGACCCAAAAAAAGGCCAGGCCAAAAACATGTAGGAGAATGTGTTATGTCTGATCAAACCAAGAGTGAACTCTTTGGCCATGTTTGGTGCAAAAACAACAATTGTGCATCACCACAAGAACACCTTACCCACAGGGAACCACAGTGAAGCATGGTGGTGGCAGCATCATGCTTGGGGTTGCTTTTCTTCAGCTGGAACTGGGGCTTTAGTCAAGTTTTCAACAATTTCAGTTTTGGCACACAACCTTCAGATGTCCGCGGGACAGCTGAAGCTTTCACCTTTTAGCACAACAACGATCCCAACCATACATCCAAATCAACAAAATAATGGCTTCACCAGAAGAAAATGAAAGTTGTGGAATGATTTGTTTCTTTTTCAATTGAACTGTACAGGTTATAGGTTACAATAAAGGTGGAAAAGTTTTGAAATGATTCACTGTAGTCTAATTATTTTACATCAGATAAACTTGGTCTTTTAACAGGGATAGGTAGATTTTCTATATCCGCTATAATGTCAACACTAAATGTACACATTGTGGTTCTTGTTTATGTCATGTAACAAACTACTGTAACCTGGAGGGAGAAGATTGTGTGTGTTTATGCTGCAGTCAGTGGAAAAGACACTCGCTTACTATCTCACAGATCTTTCCTGCCAGAGAGTTTGTGTTTCCATTCTGTTATTGTGTCTTCTGCTTGGAAATTGCTCAATGAAAACAGATTATGTTGTTTGCACAGTCAGATTTCCTGCTTCACATGTGGACAACACTCAGATTTTAAAGGTCAAAAAGGAGGTGAAACGCGTTGATGTCATGTTTATGTGAGCTCTTTATGCTGTGTGTTTCAATGTGTGGAAGCCAACCTTTGTTAGATAGTAGACAGTCTGCTGGAAGGTAAACATGATGACTTCCTCCAGGACTGTCATGGCTTCCTCACAGGCTGTGCGAGTGGAGGCAATCTCAGAGTCCAGCAGACCTGAAGAAACATACAAAGAAGTCTTAACAGCACTGTACACACACACACACACACACACACACACACACACACACACAGCTGTGAGGATGATGGGTCTTAATACCCACCTTCATCCTCCTGGTCCTGCCTCCAGGGCAGAAGCTGAGGAACTTCATGCTGTATGAAGTGCAGCAATTCGATGGAGTTGGCCATCCAAAGCACCAGCGGCTGCAAACCTGGGATCAGTTCCTCCATGCTGAGCAGCTGAAGCTCTGACTGCCCATCGCTGGAGCTCCTGATGTAAAACACAACCGGCGTGAGATTAGTGCTGAAAAAACTTGAAAGGACTCAGCAAGCTCTATGTTAACATAAGAAATTTAAAAATAACTAGCTTTCCTAAAAACTAGGCGACAAACCAAATTTTAGGTTATGTTTTATTTAATCTGTTGAGCTATTTACTCTAAACAGCTACTGTACAGCATTAACTCCAACTTTTTAGCTAGTGTTTTATTGTACATTTAAATCCATACGTTTTGGGACAATGAAACTTTTCGTAATGTTGCCCCTGTACACCACTGCAGTGGATTTTAAATCAAACATTCAAAATGTGATTGAAGTGCAGACATTCAGCTTTAATTCAAGGGGTTTACTAAAGAATTGCATTAACTCTTTAGGAAATACAGCAATTTAAAAAAAATAGTCCCCCCCCATTGTCAGGGGCTCAAAAGGAAATTTACAAACTAGTATAATTTTACATTTAAAGGACTGTTTTAATACTTGGATAAAAATCCTTTGCACTCAATGCCTCCCTGAAATCAAGAACCCATGGACATCGCCACATGCTGTTTCCTCCTTTGAGATGCTCTGTCAGGCCTTTACAGCAACTGCTGCTTGTTTGTGGGTCTCTGCCTTCAGTTTTGTCTTCAGTAACTGAAAAGCTGCTCTGCTGGTTTGAGATCAGGTGACTGATTTGGTCATCACCATGTTCGACAGATGATGTGGTATGCTTTGGCTGTTCCTTCCATCTCCATGCTTTTGCTCTTCCCGTCATTCTGGTACAAGTTCATCTTGGTTTCATCTGTTCAAAGATTTTTTTCTAGAACTGGGCAGGTCTTCTTCTACATCATTTAATCTGTTTTATTAATTTTATATTTTTTAATCTGTGTTTGCAGATCTTATCTTATGTTATTCATTCTCTTTCCTGTTCAGGTTTAACATGTAACTGATTACTCCTGATACCCTCAACACTCCCACTGCTGCTTTTGGGAAGATTATTTTATGTGTAAAAGAGATTTCTGTGAAAATAAAGAATGTGAAGGAGTTTTGAACTTTTAGTTCAACAAAACAGCGGCCACTTTTTAATATTTTAGACACCAATCATTTAAATCTACACTTTAAGTGATAAATTATTGTCATGTTTTTGTTGTCATATGTTTTCCGTCAACATGATGACATGAAGATCAGCAATCTTTAGTCACTTCCTTGAATGAAAAACGGACTCTGCGTCAGCTTGATTGAGCCTATTTTGAGTTCACTTCCTCTTATGTTTCTGCAAATTACAAAATGTTCTTAAACACATCAATTTCCTGCTCCTCCCCATTACGGCGCATTTTAGCTTTTCCCAAAATAACACTGAAAATCTTTGCACTCCTGTTGACCAAAAGGATTCAAGAAAAATAGTTAACCAACAAACAAATTTCAGGGATTTTTAACATGATCTGCTTTTTCTCTGCTCTGTACTTCAGTTACTTCAGTTTATTTTACTTGTCTATTATCACATCCATCGTTCAAGTTTAAGGAGTAAAGGAATCCCTTTTTTGGAAGGCAGATGTAGTCATGTGTTATTCATATTAACCTTTGGGTTCTTCCCT
Organism: Etroplus canarensis; assembly: GCA_015106775.1. NCBI lineage: Eukaryota > Metazoa > Chordata > Actinopteri > Cichliformes > Cichlidae > Etroplus > Etroplus canarensis. The sequence continues at coordinate 23,637 of VUQH01012762.1, forward strand.
TTAGTTGAAGATCACACAATGACCTCTGACTCAGAGTTTGTTAACTTTTCTCTATTGCTGAGACAGACAGCATCTAAATCAGTGACACTGATGATAAAGCAGGCTCAGTAAGCATTATATTTGATGAGAAAACTCTCAGCTGTGACTATGGGAAACTCTTTTTATTGCACAACCTTCATTTAAGTAGTTTTATTCACAAAGTGTAGGGGGGCAGTCACGTATGTTGTGAAATCACTTTTTGTACTCACGTTTCCGGCTGGATTGCTGCAAGCTCCTTTGTCTTCTCCTGAGAAGGGAAACACACAGATAGGATATTATTTCATGTCTGCTCATCAATAAACACAAATAAACACATGGGGTCAGATCTGCAGTCTGCACCACTGGAAAACCCTCTCCTGGTGTTAAAAAGCTAGAGTTAGGATGTGCAGTTGGCTTTACTGCATATGTATTCACAGGAACTCCCTTTCAGGTCACAAAATTTTGGGAGTATTTAAATGATTCACACAAATGTGATTTAGTACAGTGTGCAGCATGCAATTTACTGGAAACAATGCTGAATTTAATCCCATAAAAAGCATGTCTTATGCTGTAATGATGTGGCTTGTGACAGGAGCGTTGCTTTAGCTGGATTCACAGAGAAAATGTTATCAAAATGATTGAGTAATTATTGTGGGTGGCTGGCTCAAAGCTGTGAGCACAGTGCCCACTTCCACTCTTCTGGGAAGGCTTTCTACAAGATTCAGGTGAGTGTCTGGAAATTTTTGCACATTCATCCAGATGAGCATGTGTGAGGTCAGTCACTGGTGTTGGATGAGAGGGCCTGGCTTGTAACTTCCGTTCTAGTTCATCCCGAAAGGGCTCGAGGTCGGGGTTCTGAGCAGGCCAGTCAAGCTGCTTCACACTAAACCAAGCCTACTGTGTCATTACGGATCTTGCTTCATGTACTGGGGCACAGTCAGGCTGGCACAGAAAACGGCCTTCCCCAAACTCAGAATTGTCCAAAATGAAAGATTTCCCTTCACTGGAACTAAGGGGCCCAGGCCAACCCCAGAAAAACAACCCCACAGCATTATCCCTCCTCCACTAAACTTTACAGTTGGCACAGTGCAGTCAGGCAAGTAACAGTCTTCTGGCATTTGCCAAACCTAGACTCATCAGTCAGACTGCCAGATGGAGAAACGTGAATTGTCACTACACAGACCACATTTTCACTGCTACAGAATCGAGAGGTGGTGTACTTTACACTACTCCATCTGATGCTTGGTATTGTGCTTAGTGATGTAAGGTATGCATCACTCAGCAACATGGTTATTATAGGTAACTAAAACTAAACTAAAAACTAAAATGAAATGTGAATATAATTTTAGTTAACTGAAATAAAAGACTAGACTTTTGGTAAAAATCTAAACTAAAATGACAGTGTGCTCACAAAACTAACTTAACCAAAAAAAATACAGGAAATGTCCTTAGTTTTCATCTTTGTCAGCTGGGTTAAATCAGTCTGTCTGATGAAGCTTTGGTGCTTCTATTTGTTGAGACTCAGGTCTACATTACTGTGACTCATCTGCCTTCACAAAGTGTTGTGTTTTTATTGTAATTTCTTATCTAAACATTTTAACTCTTCCCCTGACAAATACCATCCATATTAAAACAATCAAGAAAACTAAAAATGATACTGAAACTAATAAAAACTAAACTAAAATTAAACATTTTCAAGCAATAAAAACTAAACTGAAACGAGAAAACCCACTCTGGAAACTAACTGAACTGAAAACAAAAACTCAAAACGAAATCAAAATAAAAATGAATTAGAAAATACAAAACTATAATAACCCTGCTCAGCAATGCTTCGCCTTGCTTGCTGACTGGCTGTGAAAACCCAACACTTTCACTTTGCAATAATAACACTTTCAATTGATGGTGGAAACCCTAAGAGTTGGTGCAGCGGTAATCACGGTCACCTGACAGCAAGAGGCCAGCTTGGGCCCCTCTGTGTGGAGTTCTCCCCATGCTTGCATGGGTCCACAGATTATTTGGTGATTCTAAATTGACCGTGAGCGTGCATGGTTGGCTGCCTCTCTGTGTCGGCCCTGTGATGGGTTGGGGCATACCCTGCCCTTTGCTTAATGACAGCTGGGATAGGCTCCAGTGCTTGAGACTGCATGAGCAGATGCTTGGATTTATACACCAGTGGCAATGGGACTGAATAACACATCTGAATTCAATGATTAAGGTGGTGTAGCCCAATACTTCTGTCACTCTCTTATACTGCTTATGGTAACAGATCAATCCTGTGGTCCACCTAAGCCATCACATTTATCCAGAGAGTGATTGTCTCAATCTACAAGGCCACATACAGTCCCCAGCGATTTCTAAGAGTCACCCTTATACCAATACAAATCAATTACCCTTCAGCTGCCTCTTATTGATCTGAACTGAATGTGTAAAACCTGCACTTACACTTCTTTATTTTGGTTAGTAGTAGATTACTTGCTCTCTCATCAGGTCTGCTCTTTTTTTTAAATTTATGCTGCTCTTAGTAGATTGTGGTGGTCATTTTTTAAATGAGTTTTTTGTTTGTAACAGTGCTCATTGTTAATGCATCAGTGTATTTTTGCCATTGTGACCTCATGCTAAGTTGCCCTGCTCAACCTTCAGGACTAAGCTGTTATAACCTAACCCTAACCCTATCTCTAGGGAATCAGAAAATGTAGCTTTTGTTTTTATTATTAAATTGTTCTCTCAAGCCTCGGCAATCAGGGAAAAAAGAAAGTAATCATTCTGACACACATCATAAACTTTTCACGTTCCTTCCAAAAGATTTTGAGTTATCACCTATGATTTAGACCTCCGAGGCTGCAATGGGATTTTTATCTGTGTTAAATCTAATCTCAGGTACGCCGCAACTGCAAACGTCTCTGATGTGCAGGTCCCTAGAAATGTAACTCCACAGTGTCAATGCAGCCCGCAATGACTGACTGGCATTTTTGGCTACTCCTCCTTCTGCTGAAATGATTCACAACAACTAAGTGCTTGCTAACTGCATTAGCACTTTATGTAGTCTGCATCATAGCTTCTACGTAGATCAAATACAGAAGTATCAACTAAGCTCTAGTAAATCTGGCACTTGATTTTTTGCTGAGATTCATCCTTACCCATGTTACAAGCTGGATCTGACTGGATATCCGAAGCAGCAGTTGCCTGAAATGCGTCAGCTCAAATGTGGAGGCTGAGTGCTGGATGCAGAGACTCAGCAGGAAAGCAGGTGTCAGTTTTGGTTCATTCCCACTGGGGTCCAGCATGTCCAAGATCTCCTGCAGGACTCTTTCCTCCTGTTCCAGCTCGTAGCTTAGCAAGGCCTCATTGCCCTCCAGGTCTCTCCAACGAGGAGGTAAAGGCTTCCTGTGGAGCTTTTTTACAGCCACGGAGGATCCACATGATGAACAGGAGGTCTTTGAGTCAGAGTTCGGGCAGAGTCTGCTCATCCATGGAGGGGTGTGGAGGGATCCCAGTACACTTGTAGGATCCTTAAACATGAACAAGTAGTGTTTCCCCAAGCCAACTAAATCTCCCGTATTCAGTTCGACCTCCTCTTTAAGGAGTAAACCGTTTCGGGTTACGGGAGCTCCGTGGAGGGGCTTCAACATTGTCAGTGTCTTTTTGTGCTCTCCTCCTGTGGAGGTTTGGTTGGTAGAGTCCAGGCGTCTGACGCAGCAGTGCTGTGGTAACACATCTGGGGCAAACAGGAGGATGTCCACCTTCAGCCGCTCCTCATCTTCCCCGGTGTGGTGCTCCCGGCAGCAGCCAAAGATGGTGGTGGTCCCGCTCATCAGGTAGATGACGAAATCCTGCAGAAACATGTTTGTATTAAATGTTTTGTAAAATAAAGTGAGCATGGCATTAGTTCAGGAAGGCCATGAAATAGTTATACCACAATCCCAACAGATCAGCTAATGCAGTGTCCATTAAAACAATTTCCCTTCTCAGGTCTGTAGCCTCCAACAATACCTAAACAAAGTAGCCGCAATGCTGTTTCTCGTACATGTATGAAATTCAGAACACACATCTAATATCCAATGATGTACAAAAAAGTCTCTTGAAGCCATGCCGGATATATCATTTTGAATTTAAAATGTAATTCTGACATTGTGGAATACTGCAATTTCCAGGCATACTTAAACAAACTCTTCCTGGAGACTGATGATAATCTTTGGACAGTTTAATCTGAAGACCTGTTGAAGGGCATGTCCATAGCTCCATGGCAAATTTGGACGGTAATTCGTTTGTGGAACTGCCAGTAACAGTCTTTGGACATCCAATTTCAGTTTTTCCTTTAATTCAGTAACTTTGATTCTGTCCACAAAAAACTGGAGGTGAATGGGAGGGTATAAAAAGATGTTTCTCTTCAAGTTTCAGCTTCTTGATCAGGTGGTCTCATGAAGAACTCTTACTTGCTCTTTACCTGCAAAGGTTTTAACTAAGATTACAGCAACACACACTATGGCTGCCAACTCCAGAAGGTGTTCTTTAACTCCACATTCAATGTTTTATTCACAGCACTGCCTCTTTGTTACTCACAATCTCTGCTTTCTTCCTGTAGCCTCATACTCTTTCTTTAATGTAAAACCACGGATAGTGAGGCAAAATGAACTTTTAGACTGGCTCCTTGCACATGTGCAAGCCACTCTGCAACCCACCTTCAACCCAGCTCCTCCTTTTCATGCTGCATGATTTAATGTCAATTCTGCTGCCACATTACCAAATATAAATGACTGCTGATAGAAATTGTGCTCTTCTTTTGACTATCGTAATCCTGAATGCACCTTTTATTACACATCAAATTGACCATTTATTTTTTAAGATTTAACCTTATAAAGTACTAAAAAGGGAAAAATAGCCTCTTTTATTAAAGCATAAATCCACACATCTGCAGTTTATTATTGTGTAAAATATAGAAAAGTAACATTCTCACAGCTTAAGAGCTTTAAAAAAACAAATGATCATTTAGCATATAAAAAGTTAAATAAATGCCTATGAAATGTTCTCATCAGTTCCCAGATATTTTTGTTTTACTGTAATATGAGGCAAGAAAAACAACCAGTTCTCACTGAAAAAGTCGGCAGACGCTGTTTTCTTTATTTTATTTTCACAATTTTCTGTATAAACCAGTAACTTACAAATCTTAACAGTTGCGGAAACACTCATTCAAAGTGACAGTCAGCATGAAGCCTGGGACTGATGTCTTTGTGTAACACTTTGGCAATGAACCAGGAGTGTGCATGCGAACGGCAGAAGGATCAACTGAAGAACAACCTGAACCGGCAGCGTGAGACGGGACAGGAATGGAAGGGCTTATGAGCGAGACGCCAGTGAGCTCCACGACCTCAGGGTCAACACATTAAGACTATTAGTCAGGCGATGATAGCGTATCATCTGTACCACCTCAGTGTGTAGGTAGAGCAACAACAGACTTTTTATAAAAGGCTGTAGAGAAGTCTCAGAGAACAGAAGCAAAAGCCGTCCTTACACAGTCAGTAAACATGTCCAATCCATAATATCTCATTTTATCTCATGCTGTTCTTCTCTTAGATAAAAAAAACCCCACTGGACCAGCTGACAGCATCATTACCAGGATTAAAAATCATGCTGGGATAACCAGACCTGTTATATTTTTCTAGAGCTCATATTTTGCCAATTTCTGATTTATTGTCTGTTTTGTCGCTGTTTGGCTGCTTTTTTGGTTAAAAAAATGTATTTAAAATGTATTTATTATTTGTACTTGTAATATGTAACAGGCATTTTTCATGAAGGACTAAAACACTTATAAATAGTTATGGTTTATAATGAAGATCCCTTTTTCCCCTGGGACAAATAGAAAAGAATTATAATAGAATTTTCTGGTATGAACACAGTAAAAAAAGAGATTTCCTGTGAAGTCACAAATAATTTTTTTGTAATTACAGAAAAAATGACCTTTATTTCTTATAATGTAAGCCCCATGAGTCATGTTGACTGCTTTCTTTGATATACTACAGCACCATTTCTTCATAATGCAGAAAAATTGAGACTTATTTTAGAAATTACACTTCTTTTACTTAAGACATCTCAGGGATTGAACATGTAGTTCAAACTTCTTTACATCAACGTTAGGGCAAACCATATGGAGGTGGTTTTTCCTTTATTTAGTTATTAGGCAAAAGTTTTACTGGTCCGGCCCACTTAAGATTAAATTTTGTTCTATGAGTTTGACACCACAACATTAAGTGAACACTGTGTGTAAATTTCACTAAAATATGACTTCTAGCAATTCCTGAAAAAATATGAACTTTATCTATGAAAGAACAAATATGGCTTTATCCTCGTGTGTAGGTTTGAACACATTCTGTGGGAAGAATTGTGGAAGGACGAATAGATGGATTAGTGGACAGACGACGGGCACACGAGGCGCATTAGCTCATTGGTCCTTTGGCTAGATAACACAAAAAGTTAAATTCAGATGATTCTGACATCCCTTCTTGCAGCCCAGCTGCCTATTAAAGGAAAATGGCTTGTGTGAACATATTTTCAAATTTGATGCAGTCATACTCTGTTCGGTATTTTTATGAATAATGAGTTCACTGTCTAAAGATGGCTGCTAATTTGACAGATTTTCCTGACTGCGTTGACGTGTTATCCTGTGATGATCTGTGACCTCAGTAAGAAGTGAGGCAGGTTTGTATTGCAGTAAGAGATCTGCGAGGGGGAAATCCTCCTCCTTGTTAGCAATAATGGCCAAAAATAAAGACAAAATACACATATTTTTAAAAATGCCAACTGAAGCCAGACTACAAATAGGCTCTTCAGTGGAAGAAAAGGGCAGTCGGATGATTTGATACTACAGCTAAAAAAAGTCTTCTAAAGCATGATGCATGACTACGCGCAGGGTGGGCCACCCAGGTATATTTGGTGACTCATTTTAGCAATTTCTAAGTGTAAGAGAGGCTGACACCACTCACAGTCAATTTACTAGTGGACAATCCTCTTTGCGCTTATTTTGAAATCAGCTAACAAGCCCCAGCCCTTCCTGTTCTGGGTTTTCCCTACAGACTGGCTTGCTGGCCAGATTGCTACTGTGTGTGTGGTGGCTGCTTGCTTCGTCAGAGTCTATTGTCCTGCAGTTAGACAGACTCAAACTACACCAGCAGCTGGCGAATGAAGTTCTGCTCTGGAGCATCAGACTAATCAAAACGTGCACGCTCGATCAACACTGAAAAGCTGAAGGGCTCTACTTCACAAAGAGAAAGTTATCTAGATCAGTGCCAGCAGAAGAGCCAAGGCAACCCTAATTCAGTTTTGTTACTATGGTCAACAGTCTCCAACAACACAGTTTCAAAAAGCAACCCAAACATCAGCTTTCAGTTCCTGTTTTATGACTGCTGATCTACCGCAGACCCGCCTCGCTCCTTTGCTCTGGCTTTGGGTCGACACATTGTTGCAGAGTAAGATTAGGCCATCCGCAGCTCTCAGCGTGCTGCGGTGCTCCCAGCATCCTGCTCAGTCAGCAATCTCCAGCAGCGGGGATAAAAACATTGCGAGAAAGAGCTTCCTGTTCCTGGGAATGGGCTGAACTAAAGCCACAGCCTGCCTCTCTGGTTTACTGTGCAAAATGAGCTATGTAAACAGGCGCTGTCAACAGAGACAGTGATATTTTGGAAATAAAACCCCGGTCAAATACAGTGGTATGTTGATTACAGCGCAGTGGTGTTTACATGCTGCAGTTTATCCTCCTAATCAGGGTTGCCACTTTGTTCTGCCAAAAATTCTAAGCAGGTTTCCTCCTGGCTGAATTGTGAACAGTCTGTTCTTCATTCCTTCATTGGCACATGATGACAGAGAGCTCGCCCTGAGCCTGAACAGGATCACCTGGTCCTAACACACTTGGGCAGCCAGTCAGTCCTCCCTCTCTGACTTTCTGAGGGATTTTCTCCTTGAGGATCTTTACATAAGACGTTCAATCCAGCACTCCCACGTACTTATTTCTGTACCTGTTGTCTCTTTTAAGCCTCTTGCTGTTTACACACTGCCACATGAGACAGTCAAGGACAATGTGAGGTCTTCAGTGAACTAGGTCCGTTAGAGTAAACTAAAACTTATTTTCTTCCACTAGAACAGGGGTCGGTAACCTTTGCCATTTTTAAGCAATTCTAGCCCCAGAAAATCCATATGGAGACACAAAACATCCTTGAGTCTTATAACGCCTACTTATTTAAGCTACTTATAAAGTGCTACAATTCTGATGTGATTATCCTAATTTCTGTTACCTGCTGTAGTAAAATAAATTCACTGGTATATCTCTTCTGCAAAGTGAATTTTCCACTTCAGCATAAATATTGAGATAGAAGAAAAACTTCATTTAGACCTGTTAGCTCTGCCAATATAATGTGTTCACTTGATTAAAGCCCTTAAAAGCTTTTACTCCATATCAGTATATTTTTCCAGGATTACATATTTGACCTGTTATTCCAAACGGTATCTTCTTCTGCTTCTTCTTTCAGCTGCTCCTGTTAGGGGTCGCCACATCTGATCATCTGCCTCCAGCTCACCGTATCCCTTACATCCTCTTCCCTCACACCGACCCTCTGCACGTCCTCCTTCACTACGTCCATAAATCTTCTCTATGGTCTATAGATGTCCATAAATCTGCTTAAAAAGCTTCCAAAAATACAAAAAAGTTCAGATATTGCCTAATAATCGGCCTGAGTGGGCTACTGTACACCTATAGGTACAAAATGAAGCTGCTAACAGGAAATTTGGCTCAATGTGAGTAAGTCCAGCTTCTGCTCAATGTGAGTAAGTCCAGCTTCTTCTCAATATTCTTCCGCTTATCCAATTCAGGGTCGTGGGGGGCACTGGAGCCATACTCCCTCTGTCATAGGGCGAAAGGTGGGGTGCATCCTGGACAGGTCACCTGTCCATTGCAGAGCCAACACAGAGAGATGGACAACCACTGACGCTTACATTCACACCTACGGTCAATTTAGAATTGTCAGTTAACCTTTGGGCTGCGTGAGGAAGCCGGAGAGAACCCACACAAGCATGGGAAGAACAGGCAAACTCCACATAGGAGGTCCTAAACTAGCAGGCTGTTAGATTTGAATTCAGACCCTCTTGCTGTGAGGCAACAGTCCTAACCACTACACCACTGTGCCCATGTGAGTAAATCCAGACTGAAAATAGGGCATTACAGCACCACATTATTCTGCTCCTTTCCAGCTCCATATTTTTATTTCTGGACTTCACTAGAGTAGCTTTGCATGAATCACAATTCAAAATAACCCTTTTTTAATCTTATACTGAGCCATAGTGTAGCCCCTCAGTTCAACCTCTGCCTGAAACAAACTCTTTTAGCCTCTCTCGATTTAAGCCAACTTTATTCTGATAGCCTGCCGCTCACAAGCACCAGCGGGCGGGTCGGATTTCTGTGCCTAAGTTGGCCATATTAGAGATATCCACTCTCTGTGACATCATACACATACAAGAGTAAATAATACTGAGTGTTTTGGCTCACTTGTAGATACTCTGTTTAAAATGGACATCCATGAATATAACAGGATGACAGAGGGCAGGTTTACTTCTAATATTATTTACATTTATTCTTTATTCTCTTAATCAACTAAACCAAAATATGATTACCTATAACCAACAATAATATAACAGATAAACAAAATATCAGTATTCCTCCTGTGTTCTGCTAAAGAATGAAGTTTGCATACATTTCAATAACAAATGTAAAACAGAAAAAAAGAATATCTAATTTAGGAAAGGAGAAAAACTTAGGAACTATTTCAGGTATATTTAGCATAAATACTCATTACAGACCTTTTGCTTTTAATTTTTCTTAGTCAAACTTGCATTGAACTATTAATCAAAATGGGCAAAGTCTGCTTAAAGTAATTACAGTGATTAAGTTAGTCTCTCTTGCTGTGATTTTTGTCTGTTCTTTACTTAACGTCCCCCCTTTAAGTCTTCTGGTAAAGTGCTTATTAGATTGAATAACTCCTCTGTCACTCACCTGTCTGTGGCTGTAGCCCTGCAGCAGGAGGAAGTAAGGGAAATCAAAGGGTGGGTGGATAGAGTACTGGGTGGTGTTGTCGTCGCTGCTCTCCGTCTCCTCCTTCTCCATGCCAAGACGCAGCACCTCCTTGTCGGCCTCGGCCTCGGGATCCTCTCTGAGCGTGCTCTGTTGGGCCCGGTTGGCCTCCTTCCCCATCGCAGATAGATCCACCTCGCTCAGGCTCCTCCAGATTCCAAGTCCATCTGCATCCTCCCCGCTGCTGTCCACAAACAGGGAGGTCACTCTGGAGCGGTTCTTCTGCAGCTTACGAGCCTGAGCGTTGATCCCTGGATGGAAAAGGAGACATTGTGTAATTGAGTGTATCTACATCCAAGTACTGTATATCTGGTGACTCATTTTGGAATTTTGTATTCTTTGTCTTCGATCCGTGAACAATCCCCTTGCTCTTTACCTGTTGGCTAAAATGATGTCTCAGCCCCAACAGTCGGCTGAGCCTCTCTCTCCCTTTGATGGAAAGTTGTAAATAAGTGGTAGAAAGTAAACTATCAGGGTGGGACAGATGACGCTACTTTAATGTAAGAAATGAGCGGGTGTGTGTCAGCTGTGTCAAAGCGATGTATAACCACCTTCTGCACATGTGTGCGGAGCTAGCCTGAAAGAAAGTAAGGCTACTAACAGTGCTAATGTTAGCCACACTCTGCAAACTAATGTGTGTGTGTGTAGACTGTTTATTTTGCAACACCACATCATAAATAATAGAGCAGAATGTAAAACAGTAGATGGTTTTATTTTGTCTCCCACTATTTATCCTAGCACGGCACTAGGCTTAAGCTGCTGAAGTTCCCTGTATAATTCTCAGTGTGTTTACTTCATAACTAAGATCAGAAAACATTACTGATGGACACATAACATTACTGAAGGTGAGGGCCTTCTTATTAACAGTAACACTAATATTCAAACAGAAAAGCCTATTACAGAAGAGATATTTGTAGGGTTAGGTAATGAATGTTAAGCAACAACTAATCATCCACACCAGGAAAACATAAGACTTATTTGTATTTATAAAAATATCTGTACAATGATCAGAATCCCTCCTAAAATCCCAATGGCAATCCAAACAAACTACAACATAAGACATCCCTGCTCTGGCTCTGGTTCAAATGCAACATAACCAGAGGAAAAGGGAGGAAATGTGCAGGGAAGGTGAGATGTGGCGCCTCTATCAGATACCAGCAGCCACTCTGTCGGCCTGACGTAACACAAACACTATTCAGCTCATTGGGAGCCATTAAGCGTGGTGGAATGTCCACAGAGTCCGGCTTCTCGCCTGGTGCTCTGCTCCTCTTATCAGCTGTGGAAATGGGTGTTTTCCACATTGTTCAGCACTGCTGTGACAGATTGGGCTCCATGCCTGAAAACCCACTAGAGGTAAAGGGCAGTTTCCCGTGGTCAGAGAGGAGGAGGAGGAAGGGGAGGAAAGGGAGGGTGTACCACAGAGCTATGAGAACTACTGCAAAGTTTGACTTTGAGAGACAGACTATTGAATGCTGATATATTTAACCACGCAAAATTTTTTTTAATATATTAAATGTTTTTCTTGACAGTATCTGAACAGGTTTTACCGTAACATCCACTTCACGCCCCATACAGTGTGTGGGGCAGAAGCCCCAAATCACTACTGCGCAGAGTCTGGCTCCAAAATTGCAATATGAGAGCTCCCACAAACTGGAAATTTTTACTTCAATTTTGTGCAACGGGAGGATGCGGAGTCACGTCGCCCATGCTTTCTAGAGTCATGGGTTTCAACGCATTTGACGGGAGTTTACTGATTATTTTTTTGTAAATGTGCTTCTAAATGGTGGGAACAATAACACATAAAAGACAAAATTATTACTTTATAATCATCAGTGCACGACTGATGTAAAAGACAGAGATAAAAGAAGAAAATGTATACATCATCACTAAACTTATTTTTCTGTTTAGGTGTGAAGGCAAAGTCAGCCATAATTGTTACGTGCGGCCAGCGCACGTCCACCTGTTTTGTTGTTTAACTAACCTGTCGTCCGTTCTGATTTCGCCTCAGTGCTGAGCTTAGTTCTATGTTAGGTTAGGGGAGAATCCTGAGTCCAAATTCCCATTGTGTGGCTGGTTTGTGGTCTTCTCCTTCTTCTGTTTGCTTGTGCCCTAATTGTTTATGCTTTTATTGTTTTACGTGATTTTAAAAAAGAACTCATAAACTGCAGCAGCACGGTGGCATGTCATGTGTTCAGTTCGTTTGAGCCATTAAGCTGGGGAGCGTAACAATAACGAAGGCAACAGATAATAGTTTTTTTTTGCTTTGTATTTCTCTGCTTGTTTTCTATATTATGGTTATTCAAGCTGAGTACATTCATTACAATAAATAATAGAAGCTAAAATAAAGTTCCCGTTCCATTGTATTAATGTCAGTTTCACGTTATATTAATGTGACATGAGGTTCGGTTAGCTTTGAACAAAAACAGCCGTTGGAAATGTCCTTCAAAGAGCTACTTTTTACTTTTATACTTTAAGTACATTTTAGAGCTTTCAGTTTTTCACTTTCACTTGAGTAAAGAAGTTCAATCAGTACTTCTACTAGTCTTTTTTGACCCGCTTGTCAATACTTAGTGGTTTACACATTCGTCTTACAAGCGAAAGGTCCCCACGTTGGAGTCCACTTGGAGACACAAGCCCCTCTCACTGTGGAGGGTTATGTCAGGAAGGGGATCCGGCGTAAAACCCCTGCCAAATTACAGATGTGGGTTAATCCACCGTGGCGACCCCTTTGGGGAGAATACAAGGGAGCAGCCGAAGGAAGGCAGATACTGACACTCAGTCATTCACAGGTTATTACAGTTAACTAAAACTAAACTAAAATCTGATTAAAAACAAAACCAGTTTTCAGAAAACATCAAAGGTGAACTAAAACAAATATTCCTCATTTTAGTCTAAGTGGGCGACTGCTTTAGTTAGACTCATGACTGTGTTTGTACCGTGCATAAACCGGTGTTCTGAACTTCTCAGAGCTACCATTTAATAACTAAAACTGACACCAAAACTAAGAAAATGTAAAAATATTCAACTAAAACAAAAAACTATTAAAAATTAAAAAGTAAACTGAGCAACCCCACTCTGAAAACTAACTGAAATTAAACCGAAAACATTCATGTAAAGCTAAATTAAAACAAAATCTAATGGAAAATTAAAAAATTGAAAATAAAAAACCCCTCTGGTTTAAATGATCTAAATAAATAAATAAATGTAAAATAAGTGAAAAAAATGTTCAAAAGAAGTTAGGGTTTAAAGGTATATGTAATTCTGTGCAGCTGTGATCAGAGGGAGAGCTTCGATATATCATACCGTCCGGATTAAAAAGCTGGCGGAGCTTCAATCCAGAAGAGGACCACAACAAACTGGTGCCAAAGTCAACAGGGCTACTCAGCACAGGAAGTGAGCTCTGATAGAAAGAATAACACGGCAACCAGAGGCCACACTGTGGCAGCTACAGGCCGAGTGGGAAGAGCTGAGCGGTGCCTTGATCCTTCACAGAGATCTGACGGGCCCTTGAAATAAAACAAAGATAAGAGCCGGGCCGCTTTGACCTCCTCTATCATTCATTGCAGCTTTTGTTTCCTCCTGACCTCTCCCGCACTCCTGCCATCTCCCCTGTTTGAGCCACTGATAAGGCTCACAATGAAGACCACCAATAAGAGACATATAAAGCTCCCCACGCTGAGGCTGAGTGACTGAGGACGGTAAGGTCACTGTGAAGGTGTTAGGCGACACGCGTACCTGCTGTTATTGTGTCTCTGTCCTTTAAACTCTTCTCTTCGACCTTCGCCCGCAGCTGGATTTCAAAGCGCCTGGAGAAGCCTTCCTTTGGCTTCCACAGTGACTGCAGCATGAGGGGCCTCTCGCTGTCACTCACCACCCTGAAGCACTCCCTCTTCCACTGGTTATCGGTGCCTGTCTGGCCAATCACATCACACAGCACATAGTCGTTGGGGTCTTCTTTCTCCAGACAGTACCTGGAGACAAGAGAAAGTGCTGGTTTAAGGTCTGGCAGTCATATTTTACTTTAAAGCAGTCATAAATACCTCTGATTTCTCACTTAGCTTACACATTTTCTACTTTTCCCCCACCAACATCCCAAAGTCCAAAGACACTATTTACAATTACATAAAACAGAAAAAGCAGCCAATCCTCACATTTTACCAGCTAGTTTGGGCTAAAACTAACAAAATGAACTAAAACTAACTAACATTCCTCCCCTATTTCTTTGAATTTGTTTAGATTTTAATGCCAGGGTTTTCCTACTAAAGAATTTCTTGATTGATAGAAACATTTCTTAGACTGTCCATACTGTCAGCTGATGTCTATGTGACATCACTTCCAGTCATTTCAGTCTCATGGGGTCAAATATAAAACAACAATAAACATTCATAGATTGATCTCTGCATCAAGTGGGCACGCCTTAAAACACAATCAAACTGGCAGCAAGGGCGAGTCAGCATTGCTTTTAGCTTAGGATGGCTCAAAAACTACAAATCCCTTCAACACTTGATTGGTTAACTGACTTGGTAGATGGCTACAGATAGGGCGCACAAAAACACTCATTTTATGAACATTACAACCCAAACCAACATTGTTAGGAGTAGTGATCCTTGTCAAAATGGAAAAGTGCTCGCAAAACAACAAATACATCCCTGACCTGAAGGCACAGCTGGGGCGAAGATACTTTAGCTAATCGAAGTGTGCAAGTTTGATGAATTCGGAGCAATACTCTGGGAGGAATAGCAAGTCTTGTGGAAAAGATTGTATTCCCATTAAAATACCTCAGGTCGTTTCTATCAGCATCACAGGAGTGAATGAAATTTGACCACTAAATACAGTTTCACTAATTAGAGACATTTCAGGATGTCAAAGATACAGCCAAGGGGCCAGAACCACCCACTAAAGGTTCCAATCAGGCCCAAACCCTAACCTAGCTCAAGGCATTATTATGCCACGCCAAGCACAAGTTGGGTGAAGACCCTTTAGATGATCACTGTGCACAAGTATCTGTAAAATCTGACCAATAATAAGAGTAGAGATTCTTGTGAAAATTGAAAAGTGCACGTAAAACAACAAACGTGACCTTGAGAGCAATTTGGGTAAAGACCCAATAAATGATCACTCTGTGCAAGTTTAATTCAATTCAGATTAATACGCTCGGAGAAGTAGCAATTCTCGTGAATTATGGATGGATGGTGGACGCGATTGCATCAGCTCATCGGCCCTTTGTTCAGATAAGCTGATAAATCATTACAGATGAATGGACACGTTCCATGAATTAATAAAATCTTCTGTTTTTACTGTATAGTTATGGAACAAAGTCCAGGCAAAACGCTGCCAGTTTTTCTGTGCAATTTGAAAGATTTATTTCCTTAAGAGTGTTGCTGCTAAAGAGCTGCACTGATGAGTTTCTTTGACTTATAACCATCAGAATCAGAATCAGAATAATTTATTAATCCCCGGGGGGAAATTACAAAGATACTTTCTTTGTAACATGTATCATCTGAGACGTTTCCAGAATGTGCTTAAATTTTGATGCTGGAAATAAGGGGAACATTTCAGAGGTGTTTGTTTTCAAGAGGTTAATCGTTTCAGTGGTCCAGCCTGCTTATGTTCAAACTGAGCTGTGTGTGACCTACAAACTAAAGCAAGTTTAACAGCCCTGCCCCGGAGGGTTTACATGAAAGGATGAAGAAAGCATGTGGAGATTTTCATAGCTCTGGCAGAAAGCATATTGTACATATTGTGACTCATATGATGGATAATAGACAAGCGGTATTTGAGCCAAATTAGCTTAAGTTGTGTTTTAGTCACAATCTAAACAAACTAGAAGATGTTACCTCTCAAATGAAGTCTCATACACGCATTTTGTCCATATAGCTATTTTAAAAAATTTGCCCTTTCTGTAAATCCTGTCCAGGTTCAGCTGATCTTTGACTTTTTAGGTTGTTATGCCAGGGATTCTTCCTACATGTTTCATTAGCATCTGAAACCTCTCACCTTTCTAAAGCCTCCTTCACCAGCTCCTTTGCACTTGACTGTATGGTAGCCAGCACACTCTTGTAGTTGGTCCCCTGACAGATGTCGCTGCCAAAGATCTTTAGGATCCCGGGGACGGACATCTGGCTGGACAGCTCGGCCGGGTCGTCCGCAGCCTGAAGGTCTCCAGCCAGGCTCCCACCTCCCACCGTCTGGTTGTGGCGTCCGCCATCCCTTAGATTGGGGCTGTGGTTGAACACAGTAGAAAACCTGTTGTTGTGGCGACGGATTTTGCTCTTGGCCGGCTGCCGGACGCCCACGCTCTCAGCGGAGCGGACTGTGCTGGTCGAGTTGTTGGACCTGATAGGGGAGAGAGCACGAAACAGTCAAACATCCTGCATGTGAGCCAAGGCCACAAGCTAAGTAAAAGTGCTTGAACTATTTTGTTTGAATGTTTATCTAAACTTATGAGCTAAACCTGAAAGTGAAAGCTGAAAAAAGCTTGTAAATGTCATGAAGGAGCTTCAAATTCAAATAGGAGTAATACCACAGTTTTTCCTGCTCAAATGAGCCTTTGGTGGACAATTTTAAGCCATTTTGTGAAGACAAAGAGTCTGTGTTACCTTAATTAAGAGAAGTGTGTGCTTGTTATTACCATTTCATGCCATTTGATGAACAAAAAATGCATTTTTACGCTTCAGTACATGAACCTCGACTTTAAAAAATGTTAAAAAATAAATATATTTATTATACAGTGGTAAATTTCCTTTGAGGAGCTTGAAATTACTAGAAAAATGAGTAATCAAATACAAAAATAGCTGCAGATTAACTTTCTGTCCACTGGTAAACAGATTCAATGAAAGATTTTGCAGTTACAGTGAAATAAACAGGTCAGTAACCTCTGATCTGATCAATATAATGAACCAAAAAGGTGTGACATTTTCTCATCATCCCCCTTCCCCTTGTATGTTAAGACAAAAATATAAATTAAATTAGTGAATATTTATATAAAATCTCAAAAAGAGCTTTATGAGTGGTTAAATTGGTTAAGGTGGAGTTCTGCTCAAAATGGTCCTTTGGGGGACAATTTCAGGTCATGTTGTTACGACACTAAGACTACGTTCACGCTGCAGGCAAAAGTGGCCCAAGTCCAACTTTTTTGCTCATATGTGACCCATATCTTATTTTTGTGACAGCCTGAACAGCACAAATCTGATTTTTTACAAATCAAATTCAGGCCACTTTCATGTACCCTCGGCCACTCCCTTGTATTCTCCCCAAGGGGTCGCCACAGTGGATTAATCCACATTGGTAATTTAGCAGACGTTTTATTCCAGATGGCCTTCCTGACACAACTCTACATGGTGAGAGGGGGTTGTTTCCCCACCTGGGATCGAACCAGGGACCTTTCGCTTGTAAGGCGAATGTGTAAAATGCTACACTACGTGGTCCTAAATCGGTTACATATTTGATGTTTTTCAAAGCGACATCAGTCTGAACGTCAGCGAAGTGAGACAGGAGGGGAGACGCGGCGAGATCAAACGGCAAGCATGGCAGACACTGCTGATGGAGCCAGTCAGTGGAAAGAAAGTGAGGTTGTACACAAACGCTGACATGCAGAGCATCCATATTTACTCCCTTGAACTCCCATAAAGTTGGAAGCATAGAATTGTCTAAAAATGTTTTGGTAAGCTAAAGCATTAAAACTTCCTTCACTGGAACTAAGGGGCCCAGGACAACGCCAGGAAAACAACTCCATTACATTATCCCTCCTTCACCAAACTACAGCTGGCACTTTACAGTCAGGCAGGTAACCTTCTCCTGGCATTCGCCAAACCCAGACTCATCAAACAGGCTGCCAGATAGAGAAGCACGATTGGTCACTCCACAAAACACATCTCTACTGCACACTGGAGCAGCTTTACAACATTTAGTCTGATGCTTGGCATTGTGCTTAGTGATGCAAGGCTTGCATGTCATGAAAGACCCAAGTGCATACTTGTGCTGATGTTACTCCCAGAGAAGGTTTGGGAACTCTGCACTTATTCAGTCAGCAGAGTGTCAACAACTAATCTTTTTCATTTACCCGAAAAGTTGGGAAACTCCTTTGGTAGCTTAGCTACAAATTAGTTTAAACAGATCCTTTTATAAGTAGAAAAGCATGAAG
Source organism: Etroplus canarensis (assembly GCA_015106775.1). Lineage (NCBI taxonomy): Eukaryota > Metazoa > Chordata > Actinopteri > Cichliformes > Cichlidae > Etroplus > Etroplus canarensis. The sequence goes on from VUQH01012762.1 coordinate 41,909, forward strand.
CTAATTAAAAAGCAAAACAAATATCTCCATAAGGTACCTTCGGCTGCTCCCTTGTATTCTCCCCATGGGTTAACACAGATTAATCCGCACTGGTAATTTTGGCAGATGTTTTTACGCTGAACACCCTTCCTGAGGCAAACCCCTATGGTGAGAGGGGCTTGTGTCACCACCTGGAATTGAACCTGGGACATTTCACCGTGTGTAAACCACTACACTAAGGGGACACTAAATATCACAAAAAAGTAAAAATAAATACAGTAAATCAGAATAATTGTAACCTATATAAAACTATAGCAATTATAGTATAAATATAAAAACAAAATAAGACAAACAAAAACACATTAATGCATAAAAATCTTCTTCTTTCAGCTGCTCCCGTTAGGGGTCGCCACAGTGGATCATCTGCCTCCATCTCACTCTATCCCTTGCATCCTCTTCCCTCACACCAACCCTCTGCATGTCCTCCTTCACTACATCCATCACTCTTCTCTGTGGTCTTCCTCTTCTCCTCCTCCCTGGAAGCTCCATCCTCAACATCCTTTGTCCAATATATCCACTATCCCTCCTCTGAACATGTCCAAACCTGTCATTTTCTGGGTGAGTGGCTGGGTTTTTTCCGTCTGCTGGAGTCTCCACCCTGGGGCGGAGCCGGTAATTCCCATCATGTGTGACACCTGCTTCACCTTCTGGCTGCCGGCTTTTTTAGACCAGCACTCCCCTCGGGTCTTCGCTGGA
>VUQH01012767.1:4780-25365 GCA_015106775.1 Etroplus canarensis
AGAAAAGCAGTATAAGACAGTCAACTTAGGGCAAATCACCCAAGCATTCTATAGCTATACAGGACTCAGTAAATAAACATGTGTTTGGGCAAAAATGCTGCTGGAAGCAGATTTGAATATAACCACTGTACCATTGCTCCATCTAGTGGGATAAATGATATAATACTCGTAATAACAACAATACTTATGGAGACGAGCTTTTGAGATGAGATGAGATGAAAATTGTCAACTTAAATATCTGTAAGTCTTGGACTTTAAAGGGACATATTATAGATTTTTTATTTGTCAGTAGGAATTTGAAGTTGCCCTGACTTCTTGATGACAGACCTCAATGACTGAAAGCTTAGTGTTTTTGCTAGGTGAGCACCAGTGTTAGTAGTTCAGTCAGTCCAAAGCAGCAAATCCCATGATCAGTGTCATTTTTACCTTGGTGGGAAGATTGCTTTTTCTATCAAGGTCAGAGACAGGTTACTAACTGAGCCGTGGCTGCTTCTCCAATCCCCTTGAGATGACTGTACAGATCCCCCGCCCTTGCATTTTTCTCAGCCACCCACCTACACACAAACCTACCAATCTGTGCACTGGCACTCACACAAACGAGCACACACTAAGCCTCCCAATGCGCACCAAAGCCTATTCCCACATCAAATCCATAAAGTTTACCTTACCTGGGCTTCCACACAAAAAGAACATCTCCCCACTGTATCCCTGCTGTGAAGGAAACATTATAACAAACAACCCTGGATTCAAGCTAGTCCCATTTGAGGGGGCTTTCACCCTATAATTAAAATGGGATGCACATATTATGGCTCAAACCTAGAACAGAACCTTTAAAAAAGGCTTGTGAAGACTATATCCTCTTGAAAGAGCTTTAAACCATAGTGTGAGGTGTGTTTTATTTGAGGAAGGCACATAGGATGAATTTACTGTGCGTTAATCCTCCTCATCATCAATCAAAAGCATCATAAACAGCAACATTTATGCATCATCATGTTCCAGACACATAAGAGGTTTTCCAGTATTTAAACACTCACAGTGGATAAGCAGCTATATGTCTGTTCAAGGAGACTCGGATACGGCAGTCTCCATAACCACTCAACCGTCCTGCTGCAACAGCGAGAAACCTTTAAGCTTTGGCTTTTCATGAGATGGTAGTACTGAAGATATCCACATGATGTCAGTGCTGTGAAAAAAGATCCCAAAAATATCTTATTTTGTGTATTCATGTAATCATCTTGTGCTTCTTTCTCTCCAGACAGTCCAGTTCTGACTAGTCGGGTGGCCGTCACCGTCCACGTGTTGGACATAAATGAGTTCCCCCCTGAACTCGCCAGTCCTTATGAGACCTTTGTGTGTGAAAATGCTAAAGTGGGACAGGTACGTTCACAGTTACATCCCTGGTGCTCAAAGCATTAAGCAGAACTAATTCTCTGGTGTTAAATTGTGTTCATTTTTATTGAGATGACAGCTGTTGATTGGAATGTGTGCTCTCCCATAGAGGGGGTATGACTTTACGGTATTTGTTGATAACTACTTAAAGGTGTAAAATTGAATATGTGAGCTTTTTTTTAAGTATATTTGTGCTGGCAAAATATCACTGTTTCCACTCTAGCAAACACAAATGCTGAATTTTTATTGTAATTTTCAGCTTTTTGGAACACTACACATTTAGCTTTCACACAACCAGCTATTGCATTTTACTCAAGGTCACTTGAATAAAACCTTTTATTTCAAGGGATTTTGCAGAGGACCCTTCAGCACGGAGTACGAATCAAAATCTTGAACTGATAGTGTCATAGAGTTCGATTCAGCAGGAGAAGCAATCATAAAGCAAAGCAGTGCTTTGCATATCAGCAACCTAGAGCACATTTCAGATAATATATTTGAGATGCAGTGGAGAATTTGCCTGTGCGCATTGTAAACCACCTGTGCCTGTAAATTAGCCCATTAACTAGCATCTATATGCAGTTAATGTTGTGAGGGAACAGCTTCTTTGGCAGTCTATCAAATCACGGTAGACGCCTCATCACATTAAGGATGTTTTGCCGGTCCTCAGGCAATCAAAACGCCCCTGCCCTTCATTTGAAGACATCAGTGTCTTCCTTGGCATGTGAATTTGTCTTGTGTTTTGCTTTCATGATTGATTGAAGGCAAAATAATAAGAAAAAGTGTATTTTCCCCAAAATTAAACTTTAATTGTTACCTATTTAAAGGCAGCCTCCACTCAGTGGTGTGTTGTGTTATGACTTCATTATGCAAAATGACGTACATTATTTGCAAAGTAAGAGATGTATCTGCAGGCATGTTTTTGTTAATCATAACTAATTAGAATGACAATTGTAGTCCAATATGCAACTTACCTTGCAATGTATAATGTGGACACACAGCAATGCAGATACATAGAGAATTATTAGTAAAGTATGAAAATTAACAATAAGATGCTTTTAACTGAACTTTTTTTACTGTTTCATATAAAAGCCATATCATAAATGTACAACCTGAATTCCAGATAAGTTGGGAAGTTCTTTAAATTTTGACAAAATGAAAACTAAAAGACTAAAAGATTCAAATTACATGAGCCAATATTTTATTCACAACAGAACATAGATAACATAACAAATGTTTAACGTGGGAAATTGTACACCTTCATCCACTGAATGAGCTCATTTCAAATTTGATACTTGCTACAGGTCCCAAAAAAGTTGGCACGGGGACAACAAATGACTGAAAAAGCAAGAAAGTTCAGAAAAGATTCAGCTGGGAGAACATCTAGCAAGTAATGAAGTTGACTGATATTAGGTCTGTAACATAATTAGCTATAAATGGGATGTCTTAGAGAGGCAGAGTCTCTCAGAAAGATGGGCAGAGGCTCTCCAATCTGTAAAAGAGTGCATAAAAAGATTGTGGAATACTTCAAAAATTATGTTCCTCAATGTCAAATTGTAAAGGCTTTGCAACTCTCATCATGTACAGTGAATAACATCATCAAAAAATTCAGAGAAACTGGAAATGTCTCTGTGCGTAAGGGACAAGACCGAAGACCTTTATTGGATGCCCGTGGTCTCCGGGTCCTCAGACGACACTGCATCACTCATCGGTATGATTGTATCACTGACATTACTAAATGGGCCCAGGAATACTTCCAGAAACCACTATCAGTTAACACAATCCGCCGTGCCATCTGCAGATGCCAACTAAAGCTCTATCATGCAAAAAGGAAGCCATATTTGAACATGGTCCAGAAGCCGTAGTGTCCTGTAGGCCAAGTATCATTTGAAATGGACTGTTTCAAAGTAGGAAAGTGTTCTATGGTCAGACGAGTCCAAATTTGACATTCTTGTTGGTAATCACAGATGGGCTAAAGAGGAGGGAGACCTTCCTGCATGTTATCAGCGTTCAGTTCAAAAGCCAGCATCTCTGATGGTATGGGAGTGCATACGGTATGGGCAGCTTGCATGTTTTGGAAGGAACTATGAATGCTGAAAGGTATGCAAAGGTTTTAGAGCAATATATGCTCCCCTCCAAACGACGTCTATTTCAGGGAAGGCCTTGTGTATTTCAGCAGGAATAGGCAAAGCCACATACTGCAGTCATAACAACTGAATGGCTTTGTCAGAGAAGAGTCCGGGTGCTGAATTGGCCTGCCTGGGGTCCAGATCTTTCACCTATAGAGAAAATCTGCCGCATCATTAAACAAAAATACGTCAAAGACGACCACGAACTCTTCAGCAGCTGGAAACTTATATCAGGCAAGAATAGGACCAAATTTCAACACCAAAATTCCAGAAACTCATAACCTTGATGCCCAGATATCTTCAAACTATTTTGAAAAGAAGAGGAGATGCTACAAAATGGTAAACATGCCCCTTTCCCAACTATTTTGAGATCTGTAGCAACCATTAAAATTTGAAATAAGCTCATTTTGTGCATAAAGATGTAATTGTAATGTAATAACATTTGTTATGTTATTTATGTTCTGTTGTGAATAAAATATTGGCTCATGTGATTTGAAAGTCTCTTAGTTTTCATTTTGTTCAAATTTAAAGAACTTCCCAACCTTTCTGGAATTCGGGTTGCACATAAGACAAAAACAAGCTTAAAAGTCAACATTTGGTATGAACACCTTTGTTTGTCAACACAGCCTGAACTCTCTCAGCCAACCTTTCTTGTCATTTCTTGAAGTCGTCTTTGGGAATAGTTCTCCGGGCTTCTTGGAGGACCTTCCAAAGCTCTTCTTTGGATGTTGGCTGCCTTTTTGTTCCGTTCTCTGTCGAGATCATCCCACACTGCTTCCATAATGTTGAGATCCGTTCATCACTAAATACGAACGGTTGCCTCTGATTTCCAGTCCAGTTCTTGTGTAATTTGTCATAGTTCATCTTTTTCTCCCTGTTTCCCTTCCTTAAGAACGGCTTCCTGACGTCCACCTTTCCACTAAGATCATTTCTGATGAGGCTTCAGCGAAGCCAGTAGACGGATCGACTGAAGGGACAGATGCATCTCTCGGGTCCCGCGTCTTTGCCGGATGTTTTCCTATTTCTTAAGGATATGACTTTCAGGTACTGATCATCAGCTGTGCTGCAGCAGATGATCCCGTAAAACTCTGTCATCTCTGGCATTTTTTATAGATATATATACTAAAGAAATGGGACCGACTGCTAGTAGCAACATTTAGATGTTGAATAACCATCACCTGGTTGTTTTCTCTCAACATCTAGTCGTGGCTGAACAATACCTCCAAAATGAAAGCTGAACCCACGTCACGGATCCAACAAGACTATGAGTTTGTCACATTTTGCAAATTAGATCAGGTTTCCGCACGCAGACCAGTATCTTTTGTTCTTCTTTTCTCCTGAGTTGCGACACAGCCCATTTAGCGAGGAGAGAAGAGCTAAACAGCCAGTGCGAGCTGTACATCATCACCTTTTCATTAGAGCAGGCTGACGTAGATTCCACTGCATGATCTTACTCTGAGGACACCACAAGGGCATGCTGTTACCTCGCACACACACATACGCATGAACACACACGCGCACATGTCTGGTTCATATAATTTCTAATAGTATGTGTTCCTGAGAGTGGAAGTTGTGGTTATCGCAAACCAAAGATCCGGTCAAGTCTGTTAAGAAGTTTTTACCCCGCGGGACTTTTTAAATCACCGCAGCACTCAGCACGTTCCTTCCTCAGATCCACAAGTTCAAGATGAATCAGGCATGATCGAAACTGAGCCACGCTCCAGTCTGAAAAATGAATCTGCTGTTTAGCCCCATGACGACTGGCTCAGAGGTTTGCTTTGTTTTTTTTAAAATAATAAATGAACTTCAGATTGTATTTTGTGATGTTAGAATGTTGCTCTTTCTGAGCGCTGAGATCTGAGATTTGTCAGTCAAATCGATGTTACATCTTCTCCCAGTGTCACATTCTAAAGCCAAAATTTGTTCGCTGTCCTACATGATTTTTTTTTTTATAAGCAACGCTGAGCTTCAGTACCATGGGATATGGTATGGCTTCAAGAGCACGACTCCACCAATCCAAGGTGTGTGATGTTGAGGCACAGAGAGAAGCAAGAGCTTTTTCTTTTTCTCCAAACTATGAGCTTACTGCGGCTTGTACCTCACAGGGTTAAAAATGGATGGATGGGTAAACTGTAAATCATTTGTATTTATAACTCCATGCAGAATCAACACCTCACCAGATTTTCTCATCTCTGGAGAGCATTTCAGCCTTTTTTTACTTCTTGTTTCTGGATTGCTGTTGTCTCCATTTTGCTCCAAAGATCTAATAATGTTGCTTTTACTCAGTGTTAACACAACAGAAACAGGAACATACACTATATGGACCCACACATTACACCTATGGGAGCTTTTAAGACATCCAATTTTAAATTCATAGGCATTAATGTGGAGGGGTTTTTTTCAGCTTTGCAGTTATAACAGCTTCCACTCTTCTGGGAAAGTTTTCTACAAGCTTTTGTCTGTACAAGTTTTTTACCGGCACATCCAGAAGAGCATAGACACCGATGACCTGGCTTGTAATCTCCATTATAGTTCATCCCAAAGGTGCTGGATGGGGTTGAGGTCAGGGCTCTGTGCAGGCCAGTTAAGGTCCTCCATACCAAACTCATCCAACCATGCCTTTGCAGAGCTTGCTTCGCTGACTGCAAAGCAGTCATGCTGGAACAGAGAAGGGTCTTCACCAAACTGTTAACACTAAATTTGTCTGAAATGTCTTGGTAATTCATTAAGATTTTTCTTCGCTAGTACCAAAGGGCTCAGGACAACCCTAGAAAACAACAACCCTGTAGGATCACCAAGCTTTACAGCTGGTACAGTGCAGTCAGAAAACACACTCCTGGCATTCACCAAACCGGGCACATCCATCAGACTGCCAGAGAAGTGTGTCTCTACAGAACATTATTCGTCTTCTTCTTTCGGCTGCTCCCGTTAGGGGTCACCACAGCGGGTCATCTGCCTCCGTCGTGTTATGAATCCGCATATTTGATTTGGCAAAGTTTTTACGCCTTCCTGACGCATCTCTCACCATTTAACCGGGCTTGGGGGCCCCTGTGGCTGGTTTGTCTCTCTACAGAACATGTTTCCACTAATTCAGAGTCCAGTGGCGGTGTGCTTTGTGATGTAAGGTTTGGAAGTCAACAAAGCACTGAGAAACGTCATGCTCCTCAGCACCCAGTGATCTTTCCGTGGTCTCCCACTTCACGGCTGAGCTTCCTAAACTCTTCCACTAGCAATCATACCGCTTACAGTTGATGGTGAAAATATCTAGGAGGGAAGACGTTTCACAAACATAGGGACAACATGCAAACTCCACACAGAAGGGTCAAAGGCAGCTGGTTGTTGGAGTTGAACCCAGACCCTCTTGGTGTGAGGCAACAGGGCTAACCACCGCGCCACCGGCAGCAGCAACACGGTGATCAATTTTATAGTCCATATATTGTAGCTCCAGAATCCCGTTTGGGAGTGCTCCTGCATAACTGCCAAATGGCAACAGTAACAGACCGTAAAATCTAAGATAATACATTACTATTGTAGAAACATCGAACTACGGTAAATCAAGGAACAGTACATAACTTAAATTTGTATGCTAACAATATGTAGAAACCACACATCAACCATGAAAATGAATAATTTTACGGTGAAAATATCGTAATGCTACAAACAAGCGATTACCGTGAAATTAATTTGCTGAAACTGTGTATTTTAGATAAGTTTAATTTAAATGTGTGTATAAAAACTTTACCCATTCAGCAAATTCATACCTTAATTTCTGCAGAAACAGGCTGTTGAAAACGTGGTTTGGTTTTGTTGCAAGAAAATTGTTTTGTTTTTGGGTTTTTTTGCTGTGTACAAACCAGATAATTTTATCATTAAAAAAATGTGAATTTCTTACTTTGGCGTAGGGCAGCTGTGCTAATATAAATGTAGACAAACAAACAGAAAACTCCTTTGAATGCATGCAGTCTGATATGTCTGAACGGCAGATTTTAGCCTCAGTTGTTGTCGTCGGTATCACAAGGTCAGGACGGCTTCTTTACAGACAAGAAGGAATATTCTTCTCCCGGCGGCGGATAAAATTCTGCATCACATAACTCCAGTACATGATCTAGTAACTTCTAAACAGTTGTATATCCCCACAAGTGTTGGCAGAGCCGTTTTTCAGACATCTTTGAAAAGACATGAACTGCAAACTGCCCTCGAGCTGGATTCTTTCATCCCCACTGGAGACAGTAAAGCATCATCATGTGATGTTTTGAAGACTTTCATAACCGCTCTGTTTTTTTCCCTCGCATTATCCGGCCTCCGTCGCTTTGGGTCTGATTGCGGGCTTGATTGTCTGTGAAGGACTGCTGTACAGATAGTAAATCTGTTTGCTGTCCGATTAAATAAAATGTATCATTCCCCTCTATCCTAAATACCCTCTGTTTGCTAATACGTGCCACAGAGTTTATAGTCTGCGGTGAACAGAGGTTATGAAAGTAGAACATCTTGTAGCTCTTAGTTTGGTAGCATTTCTTGACTTTTTTTAAAGACCTCCAGAGTTCGTGTGCAATAGGAAACTGTTAGTCATGTGAACTCAGGACAAAGCCTAATCAGAATTAACTGCACTTATTCTCAGGGGAGTGGCCATTAAATTAAATTATCCTGTATTAGTTTTGAAAATTGGGAACCATATTTCGAGTAGGGCACAGCCGAGTGGAGTCATAAGACACTAATAATACACCCAAAGAAATATCCTGGAAACCGTTTTCTCCGCTTCTTGTTGCAGCCGTGACCTCTCCGCTTTCTTTCCGGTGACGCTTGACCTCGCCTTATGTAACGCGGCGCTGGCAGTGCAGCTGCCTGCCTGGGGTGTTTCTGAACATCCTTAACACCTGCCTAAATAAGAAGCACGAACACAGAGAGGTGATACAGGCGCGCTGTCACTCCTGGGAGGATTTGAGCTCCTCGGGCGCCGTAACGCAGCTTTCGCACTTAGTAAATATTATAATTAAAAAGAAAAAAAAAGAAAGAAAGGACAGCCGGCCCAGACAGTTGCCTTTTGCTAGATGAGCTCATCAGGTTAGACGATGTGTCATACTTATATAAGACAACGCCAAGGCAAGGCGCTGGCTCAAGATTGTTATTAATGCATTTTGAACAGCGCCTTCGTAGTGGTGATGCATTGTTTTGCTCTTGAAAACGCGGCAATCTGTTACATCACAGCTCGCCGCTGTCATTTATTGTCACAAATATGCAATGAAATTGATAAAATGGTGCATTTTTACTTCTGGAACAGTGAAACGGTGATAGATGTACTCATGTAATGGCTTTGCGGGTGCTTTAGTTTCTTGCTTTGGTGGCAATATTTGTCTTCCTTCACTCTCTCTATGGCAACCCAAACAGAATATCAGCGCACTTTGTTAATTATAGGCGCTGTAAATGTCATGCGAGTGTGCAAATGCATTGATTTCCATCCTGTAACGATGGGAATATTGCCTGCTTGTGGGCACAGCAACACATTTGTTTTAATGCTGTCTTTTAATGGTGGGAACGAGCAGCTCGCCTTGTGGACTCAGCAGCTCCACAGACTGGGAATAACTGGGATCATGTGCCTTTTATACGCGTACATGTTTGTTCTGTGAAAACCCGTTCAATCATGTGAACCTCAGAACAGAGTGTTTTTCTGATGCAGGAAGCCGTATGGTAAATTTAGGTCAGTGATTCAGACTTTAGTGTTAGTTAACCCTTTCCAAGCAGGAAAGATCCAGACTGTGGGCGAGCGCAGCACACTCAGTGAAGAGTTCCTGTGTTGAGCTTTAATTCTGACGCGTCGAGATTAGTAAAGCTGCAGCTGAGAGCTTTTAGAACAGCTTGAGTAGCATCAGTCTTCCGTGGTTAGGTCTTTTTACGTGCAGTTTTGATTCGGGGAAATGCATTTGGATGGTCTCATTCTGGCCTCGTCGGGACTTGTGGGGGCAGGGGCGAGTCCAGGATCAGACCTCTAAGGGGGCTCAGCCCCCAGTCAGAACGTCGCGCGTACATGGCTTGTGATTAATACATTTATAACACAGTAATGCTTAAGTAATTACTTTTAATGAAACAATTAACGGAATTTCACCAATAAATTAAAGTGGCAACATTCACTACAGACATTTTCAAATCAGGCTCTGTACACGTGTGCAAGAAGCAAACTTAGAGAGACTGACTTTTACATTAAAGTTTGCCAGAGTTCAGGACAATATGAGGACCTGATATGCAGGACTCCAGTGCAAGGTGTGGTAAAGGTGAACAGAAAGTGAGCTTTACTGACAGCTGGTAGAAAGTCCATCAATGTAAATGAAATTCAAACAGTACAAAACTAAGGCATGAAGTCTAAACATGGCATGACACAGGCTACGTTCACACTGCAGGTCAATTCTGATTTTTTGCTGAGAGCCGATTTTTTTTTGCAAATTATTATTTAAATGCGACGCCATCAGACTCCAACATGCGCAGAGAAATATGTGGCGTCACATGCAGCACGCTGTGTTTACGGGAATAAATATGGATGTTACACATAAACTTCACTTTCTTTCCACTAACTCCATCAGCGTTGTCTATTATACTTGTTTTGTGCATTGTTAACATTTGATCTTGCTGTTTCTTACCTTCTCCAGCTCGCAATTATGACGTCTGTCTCACATCAGTGACGTTAAAGTCAGATAAAATGCGATATGATCCTTCAGACTGAGGTCACTTTGAAAAACATCGGATACGTATCCGATTTAGGAACACACATGAAAGTGGCCTAAATCTGATTTGAACAAATCAGATTTGTGCTGTTCAGACTGTCATTAAAAAATCAGATATGGGTCACATGTGGGCAAAAAAATCGGATTTGGGCCACTTTTACCTGCAGTGTGAATGTAGCCATACAGAATACTTAACAGGACAACGCCTGGCATAGAGAACTCCTTACTAAACTGGACGGTGCAATACTGAGCAGAGGAGAGGCAGAGATATACATAGTTTCCACAGACACGTTTTTTGGTCACGTGACCCCCCCCAGCGATGCCATCTTTGTTGGCAAGCTGTGCTTGTTCACGCACACTGCTGTTTATCTCCCCTGCGAATTTTAAACTGTTTTGATGTCGGATTCAACTTGTCATCAAAATCATGAAAATGCAAAATGAAAAAGACTATGTAGAATCATTAAATATGGAGGATAGAAAGAGATACGAACCATGAAGTTTCAGCATTGCCACCAATTCAATACTGTGACGATGAAGGACATTTTATTGGCGGTGAACTGACAAACTGCCGTTTATCACGCGCAGTTCCCGTTGCATTCCCGGCATGATCCCGGTATTGCCGATAATAGCCGGTCAAAATGGCATGATCGGGGGCAATGATGCCAAACGATATCAACATCAAAAGAAAATACATCATGAGTGCATCTGGAACGCCGCAACAACGCACCGGGGTCACAACGTGAATGCTGACCTTTTGACGGGAATACAACTCAACCCAATTTTCAGCCGTTTTGTGCCGTTTTGATCGGGAACGCTAAATCGGCACGGATCGCCATAATCGGTGCTATTACAGCTCCAGTGGAGTGGGGGTCGAATAGGGGTCTAAGACGTGTAGCATTATCTTGTGTTGGCACGCAGCTTTTATACCAGTGAGCAATTCCAGGCCTACAAGTCACTGGAGGCGTACAATCAGTCTGTTGATGGTTGGGTTGGGGACGTTTCCTCAAGTGTCCTGAATGCACAGCTGCCTACAACTTGCCTATAGCAATGGCAGTCGCTCGTTTGTTGTGACGTCATGTGGGAACTATGTATAAATGCACACAGACTAATGAGCCAAGTGGTCGCAGGTGGGAAGGGAGCACAGGTGACAAAAATCAAGAGCAGGAAGTAACGCTGCACATAACTCAGGAGACATGACTGGTTACAAAAGTAAAACAGGAAATGAGAACACAACTGAGAACACAGACACAACACTGTACTTTACAAAAGACAAGAGCACTACTTAAGAAAGCTTGAGAGGGACAATAAAAGTCACAAGTCCCGCTCACCATGAAGGGTTGCGCCTGGAAAGGCATCCGGCATAAAACTTCTGCCGAATTCCAGTGTGGATTAATCTGCTGTGGGGACCCCTTGGGGAGAATACAAGGGAGTAACCAAAGAATTTACATTGCTGTTGTTATTTCGAGGGGTGCGAAGACTGGAGGTGCTCAAGCAACAAAGAACCAATTTCAAATTGTGTCTTTAGTCACTTTGTTACCAGCAGCTTGTGGCAAAAAACGCATCATTTGTGCCAAAGATGACACAGTTTGACTGGCATCACATAGCACGTTTACACAAACAAGGTGATTTCCAAAGGGTTGTTAGCCGAACACATATCTCAGCATGGTGCGCAGTGTGTCTTTAAAACATTTGCGGAAAGTGGTGGACAAAAGAAGTGGCAGCAGATGAACAGTACCTGGAAGCCATGTCCTCAAGAAATAGGAAAATAAATCCAGCAAAGACCTGACACAGGAACTTGACCCTTCAGCTGATGCATCTGCTGTTCAGTTTAGTCTCTTCAGAAATGGTGTCAGGAGAAGGGTGGCTGTCAGGAAGCCATTCTTAAGGAAGGGGACCATTGAGAAAAGGCTGACCTCAACATTACTGAAACAGCGTGGGATCATCTTGAGAGAGAACAGAACAAAACGCAGCCAGCATCCAAAGAAGCGCTTTGAAATGTCCGGAGAACTATTCCTGAAGACGACTTCAAGAAATGACAAGAAAGCTTGGCTGAGAGAGTCCAGGCTGTGGTGAAGAATAAAGGCGATCATACCGAATATATTGACTTTCAAGCTGGTCAGAATTGTACAGTCTGTTTTTGGTCTTTGCACACATTTGAATGAAATATTGCTCCTATTTCACATTTTCTTAGCAACATATAAAGAGATGAGGGGTGTTTTGAGACTTTTGCACGGTCCTGTAGGTATAAAATGAATACCAAATAAATGAACAGGAAAAAAAAAGTTTAATACAGGAGAAACCTTATTGCCAAACTCTTTAACTCCTACGATTTGTGTAATGAAAATATGTTTCAGAATAACCGAGCAGTCTTGTGTGACACTGATAATGGCCTTAATCACATTGCATCAAATATTGTTATTGAAATACGATCAAATAAAATAGAACATTAATGAAGTCTGTGATGAGCTGCTCTGCAGAGTGGAGCCATTGTTGTTAGAAAATAAAATCACTTGGAGTGGCCAGTACCTTGTCCTAACGTAACCTGATGTAAAACGTCAAAAAAATAAAAAAAGAGAAGTGTTATTTTCCTTTCCAACCAGACCACCAAGCAAATTGCAAATTACTTTTCTCCGTGGCAATGGATCAAAAGAAGCATATCAGCCACACAAATAGTTTTGATTGCACAATTTAAAAAAGGGAAGAAGTTGGAATGGAAGTCATAAATGTGGAAGTAAATGCTGGCGAAACGCCAAGTCAATCAGCATGTGAAGCCATGCTTTGCTTTTTGTTGCATGCTAGCCGTGAGAACATTGCGACAGGAAGGTGATTATTTTCAAATTAAAACGGGTGAACGACACCTCATTTAAAATTCATTTCACACGTTAGCATGCGGGGAACACGCCGATACGCAACCACAGTGGGATCACTGTAATAAGAGAAATGAGCGCAATTCAATAAAAACAACATCTGACACAGTGTTTGCAGCCGCTTGTTACACTGCGTATGCAATTAAGTTACGATCACCTTGAGGTATTTGCTCGCTGCATGAGAAGAGAAAAGGGTCTGGTACTGGATCACAACATGTTCAACTCGGATGCGCCGCTGATTTTAAGAAGAGGCGTGCCATGTGTCATATGAGTTGGTGTAAAATTTGTGACCTTTTGGTTGGCTGCAGAGTCATGTTACCGTGGCCTAAATGTGGCCGACTGTACTCCAGTTGATCAAAAAGCAGCTTAAAAGTGGAAGATACTCACTGACCTGCCACTTCATTAGGTATACTTGTTCAGCTGCTCGTTAGTGCGAATATCTAATCAGCCAGTCACGTGGCAGCAACTCAGTTCATTGAGGCATGCAGAAATGGTCAAGGCGACCTACCGAAGTTCAAACAGAACATGAGATTGGGGAAGAATGGGGAAGAAATGGAATGTGAAATTACTTTGAGTGTGGCATGGTTGCTTGTGCCAGATGAGCTGAATATTTCAGAAACTACTGATCTCCTGGGATTTTCATTCATAGCCATCTCTAGGGTTTACAGAGAATGGTCCGACAAAGAGAAAATATCCAGTGAATGGCAGGAGGGGAGTTTGACCGGGGCAGCACACATGTCAGACTGTAATGTGGGCCCTAAGGCAAGCTCAGCGAGGGCCGTAACCTCCTGTGGAGCAGAAGGGCAAAAGGTCACCTACGCTTCATTTTCAGTATGAATACAGACAGTGACAATCTTTCTGATTTTTGGGGGTTTTAAGCAGGGGGTGTCGGAAAATTTATCACAGGGATAACTGGCTTGTGGCAGCCATGTGTTCATAGCAGTGTCACTTTTTGATCCCTCGATGTCGGCTCGTCCTATCATTGTGAAGCAGAATTCAAACTCATTTCAGTTTTATTTATATAGCGCCAATTTACAATAAAAGTTGCCTCAAGGTGTTTCACACTGTAAGGTAAGGAGACCCTACAGCATGAGAGAGGAAACCCCAATAATCAAGGCGATCCCCAATGAGCAAGCACTTGGTGACTGTGGGAAGGAAGAGACCTCAGACAGCAGAACCAGGCTCAGGGAGGGGCAGCCATCTGCCTCGACCAGTTGGGGGTGAGGGGTCAGTGGAGCGAGTCAGGAGAGCTAAGAGAGACACAGACACCACGTATTGGATTGTTCATTCACCAGTAGGGAACGTGAGCTGGGTTTAGACTGGTGTGAGACATGTTAGGCAACAGTTACACCCAAGGTACGCAGAACACGTGAAACATACGAGCTCACCAATATAGGACAGTACTGTAGAAGATTGGAAAATCTTTGTGTGATCTGACAGCACTAGATTTCTACTGGAACTTTCATATAGCAGGATCAGAATTCGGTGTAAACAATATGAAAGCATGGATCTGTCCCGACTCGTATCAATGGTTCAGGCCCGTATTGGTGATGTAATGTTGCCGGGATATTTTCCTGGCACGCTTTGGTCTTCCTAGTTCCAACTGAGCATTGTTTAAATGCTGCAGCCCACCTGAGTGTTGCTGATGGCCACAGTATCATAAAGAGATGGATATGGCCAAGAAAGAACGCTGATATTCAGGTTGCCACAGAGTAAGGGAAGGAAGACAAATATCGTCAACAAAGCAACCACAAATCCATTACATGAATACATTAGTCACTGTTTCACTGTTCTACAAGTACAAATGCACCATTTTATCAGTTTCACCAGGGCATCATTTCCACAAACGTATGCATTTATTTCCATCCAGAGTCGCATTATTTTCTTACCAAGATCTTGAATTGATGATAGGAGAGTTGGACCGCTCCGCAAAGTCGTCTCCAGCACATCCCAAAGATTCTTAACGGGATTAAGGTCTGGACTCTGTTGTGGCCAATCCATGTGTGAAAATGCTGTCTCACGCTCCCAGAATCACAGTTTGAGTCCAAAGTATTCTGTCATTGTCATCTTGGAATATTTCCATGCTATCAGGGAAGAAAAGAATCTACTGATGGAAAAACACCGGTCATCCAGTGGATTCAGGTAGTCAGCTGACCTCATCATTTCATCCACCTCTCTTCTTACACTGATGCACCCATCACTCTTGAACACGGTAAATCTAAACTCAGACCACATGACCTTTTTCATTGCTCCAAAGTCCAATCTTTATGCTCTCTCGCAAATTTAAATCTTTTTTTCTCTGATCGGCCTCTCTGATAGGTGGTTTTCTTCAGGCCACACAGTTGTTTCATCCTTATCCTCTAAGTTCTCTTGGCATTTTGCGTATGTGGAAACGCTCTTACTGTCACTATTAAACACAGCTGTGGGTTCTACTGTTGATTTTCTACAAGTTTATTTCACCAAATCGTTTCATTCCAATTTTTTTTCTGACCAAATTCCTTCCTTGAAGGCGGTGTGTCAGCGCTATCCTTCTAGGTTTTAGTAATGGACAATTTTTCACCCAGTTTGAGTGGTTTCAGCAGCTTCTTAGTTGTTTCCTTTGCTTGATGTAGGCCAGTAATGGAGTAACATCTTTTCCATGAGAGGCTTTGTGTTCTCATGTTGTTTAATAAATGAGAAACTACTCACTGCGTCATTTAGGGTTAAATAACCTGTTGCCAGCTGAAACGGCAGTGTTCGCCAAATTGAAGGCTCTTACCAACACAATATGGACAAAAGTATGGAGTCACATTTTAATCGTTGAATTCAGATAGTACAAACATTTGTCGTTCTAAAGAGCTCATGGAATTAGAGTGTAGTATTGTAATAGGATTCCACAGCTGCATCAAGTCAGCTTGTGAAATGTTCTTCCTACTGTACTTGATATTCCATGAGTGTTTAGGAACCACAGCAACCACATAAAGTTATAGAGCGGGGTCACCAAGTGCTGATGTGCATAGGGTGTAGCATAGTGACTCAATAACTGCAGAGTTCCAAAACCTGCTTTGGTATTAATATCGGCATAAAAACTGTGTGTCAGGAGTTTCATGGCATGGCCGAGCAGCTGCATGCAAGCCTTACAACACCAAGCACAATCCCAAGATGGAGTGGCGTAAAGCACGCCACTACTGGACTCCAGAGCAGTGGAAATGTGTTCTCTGAGGGGATGAATTGTGATTCTCTATATGGCAGTCTGATGGTAGAGTCTGAGTTTGATGAATCCCAGGAGAATTTTACCTGCCTGACTGCATTGTGTCAACTGTAAAGTTTGGTGCAGGATGGATAATAAGTTATTTTTCTGGGGTTGGCCTGGACCCTTTGGTTCCAGTGAGAGGAAATGTTAAAGTTTCCCCTTACCAAGACATTTTAGAAAAATTTCTGCTTTCGACTTTGTCACAACAGTTTGGGGAAGGCCCTTTCCTGTTCCAGCACGACTGTGCCCCGCTGCACAAAAGCAAGCTCCATAAAGGCATGGCTGGACGAGTTTGGCGTGGAGTAACTCGACTGGCCCACACAGAGTCCTGATCTCAACCCCATCCAGCACCTTTGGGATGAGCTGGACTGGCAATTGCGTGTCTGGCCTCACAAATGCGCTTCTGGCTGAACGGACAAAATTTCTCACAGAAACGCTCCAAAATCTTGTAGAAAGCCTTCCCAGAAAAGCGTGTGTGTGTGTGTGTGTGTGTGTGTGTGTGTGTGTTTGTGTGTGTGTGGAGGGGGCCACTCCATATTAATGCCTGTAATTTTAGAATGGAATGAGATAATAGCTCCTGTATGTGTAATCCATAGGTGATCCAATACTTTTAACCAATATATTTGCTTAGTTAAATCCAGGTGGTGACTTTTTTCTTTTTTTGTTGTTGTTGGCCAGACAGAGTAATAATTATTGCACATTTGGTTGAGTGAGGTGGCTCTTACTCAACTTCCCTTTTCCTTATAAACTTTGCAAAGTTGCTGAGCACACACAGTGGGCTGTTTGTTCCCACATCTCGGAATGATGCCATTAAAACACATCTGTCATTGTGTGTAAAAGCAGGTAATGTTCCCGTCTTTATGGAGACGAGTCATATTTTGTGCTTGGACAAGAGTTTACAAGGCATGTGGCGGTAAAAGTAACCGTACCCTGGTTGTAATTCAGGTGGGAAAATGCCCAGAATAGCACCAAAAGCAAGAGAGTAAATCAACTATGAATAACTGAAATGAATACATCTTTATTGTTATTGGTGTCTAAACGGTGGGATGGGAGCACTTTATGCCACTGATGTTGGCAATATAAGTAAGTATTCACCTGTGAATACATTTCAGTCAAGGTTGAAGTGGAGCACATGGCTTGATCCGCCGCTCATCGCCTCTTGCTATTAAAACACACGCAGACGCTGCGTTCAGATCACTTTAGAAGCGCGCACAAAGCGGGATCTCCCCGCGGCCTGCTGCTCTGCAGAGCTGCTGTAGTGTATCTGATGGGATAATCTGCCTGTTGTGCTACGGCCCATGTGAGGAAGGGATTACATATTTATTTGGGGAGTTTTCATCCCGCCTTCACCATCTGTCACCGGCAGTGTGGCCGTGGGACATTTACAAGAGCTTTATAGCGCAGCGATGGGATGGGAGTGGGTGTGAGAGAGGTGGGGAAGAAAAAAACGGAAGGAATGGGATGTAGACATGACTTGAGAAACGGGCATATACCAGGATCTGGCTGTAAACCTTTAGAGCATGAAACCACCTGCGCTTTCACAAGCACTAAAAATCCCCTGTGACATCTGTCGTGGTAAAACGTGAAGTCCTGCAGCAGCGTTGGGAGTTTTCCCATGCCCTGAAGGGAGGTCCCTTCACAGATCCTCTTTTTAGTCCCAGGGTGATTAAGCGCCAACTCAGCAGTAATGTCATAATCCACATCCCCGTCACGTACATTATAGCTGCACATTGACGGGTGGTCGGTTCACTCGGCCGGCCCTGCCAACCTTCAGAATAGGCTGGGGCCTCAAAACAAACGACACCAAGGAGGGTAGTTTGTTTTGTTTTTTGTTTTTTTTTTAATTATTATTATTATTTCCGCTCACGCACGCTGCAGATCATGCATGAGAGTAATTAAAGTTGCTGCATGTGTCATCAAATTAACCTGAACTGGCCAGGAGCGCAACTTCAACACTGGAGCCACCAATATTCCAAACTGCCTTGAACCGCAGGAGGAGGGGGTTCATTATGACCTGAAACAGCAGCAGCAACGGCAAACAGTTAATGTTAGGTGGTTCATTTTCATATAGCATTTCCAATTATAAGTAAGATTAGACAAAATAAGCATTAAAGATGACTTTTTAGGGGGTTTATTAGTGTTACAAATGACGGTTTATTCATTAAAGATCCTATAGGTCAAATATTTTTTAGAATCCACTCATAAACAAAGGCTACAACATAACAATACAGTAATTTAACCAGTGTAGAAGAACAAACAGAGCACTCACTGTGAAACAGATTGAGCAGGTCATCGCTTGCATTTCAAAATTCACCTCACAGTCGATTGCAACAAAATAAGAAACATATTTTAATGAATGAATTATTAGAAAAGTGGAAGAGTGGATGTCACTCTCCGCCGCGCACGCTGCTCCGCCTCAGTCTGCAGCCCTTCATCTCCTCAGCTCCGCTCCACAGGTGTCATGATTTAACTGAGGATGGACCCAAAGGATGCAGACAGATTCCAGATGCCTTTAGCGGGTTTTAGGGAATAACTGAGGTTGACTGTCAGAGTGTGCGTGGGTATGGGTTCACGGCAGGGGAAGGGGCCCAGAGTTTGATTCTGATGGCCCCTAGGGGATCCAGAGAGAGGTTGTGGGAGTAGGCGGCAGTGAGTTTCAGCACAAGGCGCAAGATACGATCAAGGGATGTGATACTAGGATTAGCCAGACATTACCACTAGTGGCTGACAACGATCTGGCGAAGATGGAGGTGTGAAACCGGTCCTTAAATACTGAAGACGAAGAACGTGGTACGGGTGTGTGCGGCCGCTGCTCCAGGTGACTGCCATGTTGCTGATTGCAAGGGAGGGGGTGCGAAGGCAGAGTGCCGTATGGCAACAGTCATCCGATTTGGCTACTCTGCTCAAGATTTCACACTTTACTTGCTCTGATTAGTTTGCCACGTCTGTACCCTGCTCAGTTCAGCTAAAGTTTCTGCTCTGCAAAGAAATCAACCCACCGGTCTCTCCATGCGTCCGGTCATCCGCTGTGCACCGCTCCTCCCCGGCTCAACGTCCCATTCCCGACCCGTTCAGTCCTGCAATAATCTTCTATCTAACTAGTCTCCTATATATTCATCTGTCAGTGTCATCCAGCTGGGTGTGGCTCATGGTAAAGAAGCCTTCATTATCGAAATGTGTGTAAGTAATAGGTGTTGTGAGGCAGCCAGATATGCAATGACCATTAAAGGCGTCCTTGGCAGTTCGAGGTAGAAGTGCTCATAATTTTTGGTGACTTTTGTTGGCACAACAGATCACGAACGCTGCATTTTGTCACATTGGAAACATCTTCGCGACCAGTGGCGTAATTACATATCCAGCAGACCAAAAACAATATTCAATTCATCGTGCAGCTAGCAAACGGGATATGTTTGGAGCTGCTCTGGCGCTGCAGAATTTTTGCTTCAAACCAAAGCGCCAAAAAATAACTCTCAGCTACTGCTCCTCCTTTCATTTCCTTATCCAAATTATGAAAAAAAAAAATCTCATTTATCACAACCATGCAGGCAGTTTTGGTTCTGCCGTTTTACTTTGCAAGCTCATCTTATTTAAACCGTGGCAAAAGAGGAACAGAAAGAATACTCAGAACCCAGCAGTTCTGAGAAAACTGTTATAACAGCAAAGTGAAACCCACAGTATATTTCTTAACCAGCCTGCAGGCCTTCTTTAGTCACTTGTCTTTACTGTAACATGTTTGAATTAACCACTGAGTAATTTTAACAGTAACACAATGCAAAAACTTGAAACGAAATTCTGGTACTTTTCTTGCAGAAATATCTTCAAATTAGAGGTACTGTCACCCAGCTAAAGACTTTCAGCTGATTAAAACAGCGACATTACAACATCCACAGCCCAATCAATCGATCACTAACAATTAAAAAGCTATCCACTTGGTGCATATCATTAACACAAAAGCATCAGCAAACTGCTGTTTCTTTTTCCTTAGGAGAAAAAATATCTTCTCGCTTTAGATTCGCTTCATATTTTTCACCCGGTTGTCTGCCTGCTGTGGCTCTGTGCCCCATCCCACAGCTTGAAAACCACGAGCAGGGTCAACCCCTGATGCAGCTTAGGTGGGCCCCTGAGATGTCTTCAGAAAATTGGGTGCAATTTTACGACTACTTCTTCTTCTTCTTTCGGCTGCTCCCATTAGGGGTCGCCACAGCGGATCATTGTTATGAATCCGCATATTTGATTTGGCAAAGGTTTTACACCGGAT
>VUQH01012773.1:9465-19856 GCA_015106775.1 Etroplus canarensis
CCAGTGGTTCATATAAAAAACAAAACAAAAAAACACATTTTGTTGAGCTTTTTGGGGTTTTGTAACAGATGCATGATTTCAGATAGAATAGAATAGAATAGAATAGAACTTTATTGATCTCACAGTGGAGAAATTCACTAGTTACAACCGCCTAAAGTAACACACAGTGAGGTGCAAGAAGTTCACACTTTAGTATAAATAAAAGTCAAAAATAAGGGCAAAATATAAGCATCTTATATACAGGGATAAGCCTTGTGAAAAGAAAATGTGTCCTGTTTCCAGTTTGAAGGTCTTAAACATGGTACATCATATTTTTGTATGTCAGAGGTTGTATTTATCTAATTTCAAGACCTGGTTGGGACTAGAGGTTTTTTTATTATGTCCTTAGAATTGAAAGAGGGTGTACTTTGGTTTTCTTTTTGGCCATTCGTTGAAGTTTGTCTTTTCCTTTTTAAGTGTATCTCCTTTTGCACCTGTGAACTGTGCAACAATTTCTAAACTCTAACCCTGGAAGTCCAGTTCAGACAACTTTAAACTATTCATTTGTGTCCCTGGACAATTTTATTTTTCATGTTCCTCAGCATGAACTTCCCCACATTATTTCATGTCCCTGAACATGATTTTTTATCAGACCCTTCTTATAAATACCCATTCCGGTCCGTTTATATGAAATGGACATGTTCCACTTTTAAAAGACAAAAAGGTGGTAAAGACAGTGGCACGTCACCCCTAACAGTACAGACCAAAATTACAGTATTACAGCACACACATTTTCACACATTATAAAAAAGAAAATTGCAAATATATTGTTTGTAAAGTTTAGCCACTAACAATGACTCAGTTAGGTTTAAGCATAAAAACAAACTTGGTTAGGTTTAGAAAAAGACCATGATTTGGATTTAAATACAATAGCAGATATTTGTTTTCTTGATTTCCATGGTCACTTGGATGAAAACTTTACCAAGCAGCTATCTCAGCTTAAGCTGGATTTATCGGTGAGCCAGCTTGCTGCTGAGGCTTTGTGTAGGACTGTGTGATCACACCCGTTTATAACGTTAGGGTCTGTCAGGGTTCTGGAGAGACGAATGGACCCTATAAGCAGGACTCCAAGGCCAGACAAGGTAAAGATAAATAAAGAGTGTGCTTTATTAAAGCAGATGAAAAGTCTATCAAAAATAAACAAAGCCAAAGAGTACAGAACTAGGTATGGACCTCGGAGAGATGAGACAATGTGGCATGGCAAAAGAAACACCTAACTAAAACAGACACAACACTGAGCAGAGGAAAGGCAGGGGTATAACTTCTAATGAGCAACAGGAGGGAGAGGGGCAAAGTAAAACTAGATACAATGCACAAGACATAACTGGTTACCAAATTAAAACAGGAAGTGAAACACAGGAAGTGAAAATGCAGACATGAGACAGCTCGAGAGAAGGACATAAACACAATAGGATGACACATAAGAAACAAATAAATACAAATACAAAAACTATGATTAGATTAAACACAGAAAGACATGAACAGAGGCTCAAAATCCTAACTGAAAAATCACAATAAATAATATTAAAAATCAGTACTTAAAGCATAATCAAAATATACTAAGCTAGAACATAAAATCCAAGGACCATGATGGGGTCACTAAGAAATATCTCATTTTAAAATGAAATTGTGTTTGTCACATTTTAATTACAAAACGAATAAAATCTCACCATAAATCACATAATACATTTTAATATAAGAGTACAGAGCCCCCTCTACCGCAACCATCTCTTCTGCGTCAAGCGGCACTTTATGTTACTTAATATGTCATGTCATCCTAAGTTTATCATGTTCAAAGGGTAACTGAAGATAAGAAAATTTCTGCTCGTTTTAGTCTAGCTTAATAATGCAGCTGATTAAGTTAGAGGCTCTAAATTTGGCTAGTTTACAGTCAGGTTGTAGAACTTTTTCATTCTACATTTTATTCTGAACTCAGAGCAATGATTTGTTTTAGTAGATAATCCTTCTGTCCTACTCAGGCATTGATAATGCTTTGGAGTGTTGCTTCTGAAAGGATTAGAAATTATCATTGTTTTGTGTTTGTTTCTATCGCTGCCTGCTGTACAGCAGTAGTTGGGACTTGCTTTTCTTTACCACCAGCCCGTTTAACTAATCTCAACACTGTGCAGCTACTCTATTCTGATAAGTTAGAAAATATCTGTGCTGCAGAACTTAAACTCTCATGTTATCTGATGAGTCAGTCTGCTTCATATCTATATCCTGATGTAATGAAGATCAGACTGCTTTTCTACAGTACTAAGTACAGACCTCTTCAGGAATCCAACATTATCTGAAATAACTGTACACTGTTTATAACTGACTGAGCTACTATAACTTTTGTTAGTTTGTACTGTACATCTAATGGTATTCCGGCACATTCAGTTAATGAGTAATTATGCCTGACAGGCAGAAAATAATACAACCCCAAATGCAAAAATGTTGAGGCACTGTGTAAACTATAAATAAAAACAATGCAATGATTTGCAAAATCTAATAAATACGCATTTTACACAGAAAACATATCAAATGTTGAAAGTAAGATATTTTACTATTACATGAAAAATACAAGCTCATCTTAAATTTGATGGCAGCCAAAAATTCCCCAAAACTTAGTGCCTGAGTGCAATAATTTTCTGTTCAGCGGTTGCATGAAAATATTAGGCAGTTGAGTACAGTTTAGTGAAGCCTAAACTTGTTACTTAGCAAGGCTCTGGTGGAATTTACATGATTACACTGATGGACTGTTGTAGAGCAGGCTGTGATCTTCATGGTCAGTGTAAGGTTGCATCAGTGGTAGCAGACATTAAAATATTCCCCCATTTAGGTGATTATTTAGCAGATGCACCTGGCACATCTGGGCATTGTAATTTTTTTTTTCCCATTCTTCCTTGCTAAACAGCTCCAGCTTTGTCAGGTTGCTCGGGAATCAGCTGTGAACAGCTCTTTTCAAGTCCAGCAACAAATTCTCGATTGGATTGAGAGCTGGGCTTTGATTTGGCCAACCCAGAACATTCACCTTGTTGTCTTTGAACCATTTCAGTGTAGCTTTTGCTGTATAATTAGTGTGATTGTCTTGCTGGAAAACAAATCATATCACAAGCCGTAGTTCTCCTGGACACTGAGTCAGATTATTTTTCCAGGATTTGGTAATATTTGTCTGCATTCATGTTTCTCTCTTCCTCTACAGGCCTACTAGGGCCTGCTGCTGTGAAGCATCCCCAGAGCATGATGCTTCCACCACCATGCTTCACAGTGGAGATGGTGTGTTTGGTCTGATGAGACAAAAATGTAGCTTTTTAGCCATCAGACTAGATGCTATGTTTGGCAAACGCCAAAGAACCTTCTTCCAGTTGACCTTGGTGTCACCCACATGCCTTTGGGTGAATTCCAGGTGGAATTTCATGAGCATTTTTTCAACAGTGGTTTTCTCTTTGCCACTCTCCCATACAGCTTCGACTAGTGAAGAACCAAGGCAACAGTTGTTGTATGTACAGTCTCTGCCATCTGAACCGCTGAAGCTTTCAACTCCTTCAGAGTAGTTGTAGGTGTCTTGGTGGGCTACCTGACCAGTCTTCTTCTTGCCCAGTCACTCAGTTTGTGAGGCTGGCCAGCTCTAGGGACATTTAGACAAGTGCCCCTTCCATTTCTTAATGATGGATTTGACTGAACTCCGTGGGATGTCCAGTGAGTTGGAAATCTTGTAGTAGCCATCTCCTGACCTACACTTTAAATTATCTTTTTCTCTGTGTTTCTCGATGTTTTTATGCTACAATGACTTGACACACATCAGCTTCACTCACATGATCTCCATTTCAATAATTGTGACACTGCTTGAATCAACTAGCTGGACTTCTGTTGAATTAGGTCAGTCCCTTTAAAAGGGGTGAATATTGATGCAAAATTTTATTTTACACTATACAGAGTTTTACAAACTGTTTTCTGATTTAAGACCTTAGTCACCTTAGTCACTCCTTCCTATACTGTACATACTGTAGTTCCCACAGACACGTCACAACATACGAGCGGCCGCCATTTCTATACTGTAGGTACGCCTCCAGTGACTTGTAGGCCTGGAATTGCTTACTGGTGTAAAAACTGCGTGCCAACACGATAATGGTTCATGTTTTAGACCCCCATTCGACCCCCCCATTCCACTGGAACCATAATAGCACAGATTATGGCAATCCGTGCCGATTTAATGTTCCAGATCAAAATGGCACAAAGCAGCGTGAAATGACTGAAAATTGGGTTCCTGACAATATTTTGCCGTTATAGTCCCGTTGTGTCCCTGGCGCGTTGCCGCGGCGTTCTGGATACACTCACGATGTATTGTCTTTTCATATTGATATCTTTTGGCATCATTGCCCCCGATCATACCGTTTTGACTGGCTATTATCGGCAGTACCGGGACTATGCCGGGAATAAACAGCAGTTCAACGTCAGTTCACCACCAATAAAATGTCTTTCATCGTCATAGTATTGAATTGTTGGCAATGCTGAAACTTCATGGTTCAGCTTTTCCTTTGCTAACGACTATGGATCTACACCTATTATGCCGATTTTCTCATCGTATCTCTTTCTATCCTCCATACTTAATGATTCTACATAGTCTTTCTCCTTTTGCCTTTTCATGATTTTGATCCCAAGTAGAATCCGACATCAAAACAGTTTAAAATTCACAGGGGAAATAAACAGCAGTGTGTGTAAACAAGTACAGCTTGCCAACAAAGATGAAGTCGCAAGGTGGTCACGTGACCAAAAAAATGCATCTGTGGGAACTATGTATTATACTGTATAGCTTCTCCCATTAAGAACTCAACTTACACCTTTTGCAAAGTTGTGATTTTCACATTTTTCTCCTGATATATTCTCTAATGTTACATATGTATACAGAATGGAGTATTTGTAACACAGGTAATTTTCCCCCGGGGGGATTATTAAAATATTCTGATTCTGATTCTGTTTTCACTTTGACATGAAAGAAACTTTTATTTTCAAATTCTTGTCAAAAAAGCCAAAATATATTGATCACGATTTCATTTACTGAAACAATAAATGGGTGAAACATCAAAGTGGGGTGAATACTTTTTATAGGCATTGTATATAAAATTGAAATGAACTGAAGCTCGTCGAATTCAGTTGGGAGAATTCACCAAAAGCAGTAAATCTGACAGGAATAGCTCTGTCCACAAAAAAAAAAAAACCTTCTGGAACTAGCAATACAAATTATGATACTGACTTATTTCAAAATGATTTTTCCCCTATGCTGCACTGTTACACCTGATCTTAGGGTTCCCCTAACTTCCAAATCCCGTTTCACTTATCTCCAGACTGAGATAAACTGATGTCTGCATTCAAATATGTCGACTCTATAGTCAGGGGAGCTCTCCATTTCTGTCTGACTTGCAGTGGCCAGTCAAAACTGAGTGGAATTTGGCTGCATGCAGATAAACAATCTGTCATAAGAGGGTTCCAGTGGCCAAAATGCAATCTTGAACCCATCTGCTATAGTGTGATGAACTTTTTCTCTACACTTTAAAGTCAAACTGTAAAGTATTGCTTAAATAATCAACCCCAAAATAGCCTAACTATGCAGATATGATATCTTGAAATCTGCACTATACACCAGACAACCAACAGCTATTTAAATAAAGATTGCCCAGTTTTACATATTGGCTTGTGCAGCCTTAGTTAATTCTCAGATACTTAGGGAAAACATAAACAACAAGTCATATGACTTAGGTAGATTGTTAAACCCACAGTTCATTTAGAAAATGTGACCTTGCAAGCTTGTATTAACTAACATGGGGACAATCAAATGGCTGGCTAAAGGCTGTAAAAAAGTATTATTACTTTCAGACCATCAACTCATTAATCAGCTTATGAATATTATTTCTATTTAAAGGATATACAGCAGGGTTTGGCATTGCTTTAGCAGCAAATACGGAACTTAATTGGAGTCTTTTACTTCTTTTGGCTGCTCCCGTTAGGGGTCACCACAGAGGATTATCTGCCTCCATCTCACCCTATCCCTGCATCCTCTTCCCTCACACCAACCCTCTGCATGTCCTCCTTTACTACATCCATGCAGCAACCCACAATCTGTAGTATTTTTTAGTTTTTTTCTTTCGTGGGGATCTGTATTTAAATTCTAAACATGTTTTCATGTTAATGACCTTGATTTTTATGTACATATGCTCAAAAATCTTTGAATGAATACATGCGTTTGAAAATGGAAAAGAACCGTGTTTTGTCATTTGCTTAGTTAAAAAAAACAAAACAAAACAAAAAACTGATAGTGGTGCAGTGGTTAGCACTATTGCTAGAGGGTCCTGAGTTCTGATCCACTGTCCAAGTGGCACCCTTCTGTTTGCATATTCTCCCTGTGCTTGCATAGGTTATCTCCAGGTATTCTGGCTTCCTCCCGCAGTCCAAACGCAGGAATATTAGATTAATCAGTAATTTGTAACTGACTGTAGGTGTGAATGTGAGTATGAGTGGTCTGTGACAGACCAGTCCAGGGTGTACATTGCATTTCACCCTGTGACAGCTGGGAAAGGCTCCATCCCGCTGTAACCCTGGACCGGATAAGTAGAAGAAGATGGATGCATGACCTTGATGAGTTTATAGTCCTAGTTTTGCTAGCCATTCCTCTGATTAACTCCCTGCTAAATTAAAGTCAAACTGCTACAAATTCTCAAATGTAACTTTGCCAGATTTTACGCAATAGAACTGCAACCGCAGTACTGCAACAGTACCGAAACACTACATCCATTTTAGTTAATACAAGGCAGCCTCTTTCATGCTGCCATGCTTGATGGCCTTCAAAAATGGCAGCCCTTGCATTTTTATAAGAAAATCAGCCTGGTTTTGGCACAGAAACCTCCAAGGTGTAAGGAGTTAATTAAACCATAGCCTTTTTTTTCTGGCTTTTTTTTCCTGCCTCGTAATGCTTAAATGAGTCTAGCTGAATCCTGGGATCAGACTACAAAATATAAGAACAAAAAATCTGCCTAACCAGACTGATGCAATCTATACACATGAGAAGAGGCTGGAACCATGATTTGCTTTATCCTGTGTAGTGTGCCATAGTCAAACACAACCCAAGCAGAATACCAGCCACAAAAACAAAGCTGGTATTGTTTTTGCCTTATGATGTGTGCATGTGTGTTGTCATGGCAAATGTGACTCTGGTAAACAACCACAAAAATGGCTTTCAATACTTGCGCAAGTTTTCATACTGTCTCAGGGACAGATTTTGTAAATGTACCAAATAAAAGGCACTAGATGTAGGAAGGTCAAGGGGCCATTATCCCTACTTTCACCCTGTCATGCATTATTTTTCTTTTTAAGAACATATTATATTGATGATAGCTTCTGAGTCCGTCTGTCTATTTGATATTATGGCAAAGTGTGATTGCATGGGAGAAAGGCGAAACCTACCACAGCAAGATCCTTTTAGCTGTTTTTCTTCTACAACAAAATACATTTTCCATGAAGGATGAGGATGTTCTGTTTTTTTATCCACAGAAGAATGTGCAGAAAACTTAACAGTTAAAGTAAAGTTAAAATAATCTATAAGGGAAAAAGCTGGTCACATATGTTCTGTCATCCTCCATCAATCAACAAAATAAAGCAATAATAAAGAATTTAATCTATTAAATATATTCTCATAGATATCAGCAATACTTAACCTAAGACATAGTTTTCATTCATTTCATGTTAGCATATGCACTGTATCAAGAAATTCACTGGTTACACTCTCTAATGAGGGTGCAGAGCTCCTGTTTGATTACTGCATGACTAATGCACGACTCATCATCATCTAATGCATGAATAAAATTATATCTCAGACTTCTGTGGCTAAATATTAATAAATGGTCAAGTCACTTTAGTTTATGATTTTACTGGACATTTAACCTCATCAGTCAGTATCAGTTTATGAACCTAGAGACACAGTTCACTCATAAATGTAATTACCTTTCATCAAATTAGCTTGAAACTAATTAAGTAGACTCTACGAGTAAATGTGACAAAGTATTGTGACATTATACATTTAATGTCATTTCAGAATCACTGATTTAATATAAATTGCAATGTGTCTCAGGAGGCTGGGATAGTCCACTACCTGCATGTTTCTGCCTGCTTGTAAAGACAGTAAAGAGGTTAAAAATGGTTTAAATATATGTGGACAGAAGGAAACGGGCATAAAGGATTATACAGACAGTCCAAGACAGAGGCAGAAAAGGAAGGATGATAGAGAGAAAGAAAGAGAGGTGTCCAGTAAATTGGTGAGGAAGATCAGCCATCCAGATCTAATACGGACTGTGAGTCTCTAGGCTGACCAGGCGCAGCCTATCAGCTACAACATGACAAACACTGGATTACTGGCATGTGTGTGGATGTGTGTGTCGACATGGGTGTCTGTGTGTGATTATCTCTTGGTGCTGGACGAGATCCCTGTATGCCAGGCTAACTTTCTGGCTTACAGACTGTATAACAGATGGAGAGTTGGAGAAACTTTGACTGTTAAAGTTAGGTCTTGCTTAACCCGTTATAACCAGATGCAACATACGGATATATATCTTTCAGAGTGAATATGACATTTGTGCACTTCTCCCTTTAGAGCTAGATGTCAAGCATGCTGTATTTCACAACAAAACAGCAGAAAAAGTAATTAAAACTTTATAACCTCCTGTCTCTCCTGACTTTTACAAACTTTCTCTGATACCAGCAAAAACAGAAAACATGAGCATGCACTGTACATTAAAATCCATATAGCAAGAAACCTCACAGCTGACATTTAAATACAGACTGACATATTTTGCATATTGAATTGTGCCGCCTTGAGAAATGCAGAAATATACACGGAAAACCATAAATACCAGGTCACATGACATGACTTTTGAGAGTTTATTAAAGCTGGAATTGATTCAGAAAATGTGTCTGTGTGTGTGTGTGTGTGTATGTGTGTGTGTGTGTGTGTGTGTGTGTGTGTGTTTGCTTATGTGTGTGAGTGTGAGTATGACTGGGCCTGGGTCTGGGGTTTGCTGACCCCTGTCTCTAAGGACATGGTTGTGGTGGATAAGGGGTGGCCCCTCCCCGCTTGTCGCTGCTGTCTCCCCAGGGACGTGGGTTCTTGGAGTCTCTGGAGCACATGGTCGAATGGGTTGGCGCGAATGCCAACCACCCTTCTTGGCGGTCTTGGGTGGCTTGGGCCTGCCTCGGTGCAGGTCCCTGTAGGGTGTCAGGTGGTTCTTGGTCACCGGCCTCATCTTGGGCCTGCTCGGGGGTGGCTGGTCTCTGGCGGGGTTGGCTGCTTGGCGCCTCAGGTCCACTGGGGCTCTGTCTTTTGGCCTTGGGGGACTCTGTCCGGGTCCCCCCCCTTCCCCCTACTGGGGTGGGTGCATGGATGCCATTGGGATGTGTGGCCCCAGGTCCCCAATTCCCTTGAGGGCTGCAGATGGCCTGGGTCGGCTGGACCTGTCTCTGTCTGTCGTTTGCTCCTGGGTAGCACAGGAGGGGCGTATCACCCTCAGTATTAAGTACATTTTGTGATAAACACACACACATTTATAACACAGATTGTATATTTGTGTATTATACGTCTGTTTTTTTGTTTGTTTTTTTAGTTGCTGTTTGCTTGTTAACTATGCTTTGCTACAGATGCAAAGATTGGTGTTCTGATGTGCTTGTTTTCTCTTCTCTTCTTTGTCTCTCTTTTCTTTCCCCTACTCGTCAGCTCTGGCATTAATCAATAATAATTTGGGCAATTAAAAAAAATAGATAAAATGAATAAATGAAACAAACAAAAAAAAGAAATGTGTCAACAAGAGGAGCCTATAGAGTTTGTTGAGCTCCTCTTGGCAAATCAAATGTGTCTGGCACAACAGAGCGTTCAGATGATGATTCTCTTATGGGAAGGCTTTCTGCAAGATTTTCGAGTGTGTCTGTGAATTTTTGCCCCATTGTTCAGAAGAGCATTTGTGAAGTCAGATACTGATGTTGATGAGCGGGCCTGGCTCATAATCTCCCTTGTACTTTATCTCAATGGGCTGTAAGTGGAACACTCAAGTTGTTCAACACCCAACTAACTCTAACTCTCTCTCTAACTCTCTAATTCTCTCTCTCTCTCTCACTGCCCACACACACACACACAGGGGCAGTGAGAGAGAGAGAGAGAATTAGAGAGTTAGAGAGAGAGTTAGAGTACACACACACATATACATACACACACACACACACACACACACACACACACACACACACACACACACACACACACACACACACACACACACACACACACACACACACACACACACACCCCCCCCACACCCCCCCCCTGGAGA